>CAWUQC010000018.1:0-92838 GCA_963924575.1 Pycnomerus fuliginosus | reverse complement strand
GCGTTTTCGCACTATTCTGAGGGTCAAAAGCACGATTTGGGCCATCTGTACCGTCAAAAACGCGTTTTCGCACTATTCTGAGGTCAAAAGCACGATTTGGGTCTGTACCGTTAAAAACGCGTTTTCGCACTATTCTGAGGTCAAAAGCACGATTTGGGCCATCTGTACCGTCAAAAACGCGTTTTCGCACTATTCTGAGGTCAAAGCACGATTTGGGTCTGTACCGTCAAAAACGCGTTTTCGAACTATTCTGAGGTTCAAAGCACGATTTGAGTCTGTACCGTCAAAAACGCGTTTTCGCACTATTCTGAGGTCAAAAGTTCGATTTGAGTCTGTACCGTCAAAAACGCGTTTTCGCACTATTCTGAGGTCAATAGCACGATTTGAGTTTATACCGTCAAAAACGCGTTTTCGCACTATTCTGAGATCAAAAGCACGATTTGAGTCTGTACCGTCAAAAACGCGTTTTCGCACTATTCTGAGGTCAAAAGCACGATTTGGGCCATCTGTACCGTCAAAACGCGTTTTCGCACTATTCTGAGGTCAAAAGTTCGATTTGAGTCTGTACCGTCAAAAACTCGTTTTCGCACTATTCTGAGGTCAAAAGCACGATTTGAGCCATCTGCACCGTCAAAAACGCGTTTTCGCACTATTCTGAGGTCAAAAGCACGATTAGAGTCTGTACCGTCAAAAACGCGTTTTCGCACTATTCTGAGGTCAAAAGGACGATTTGAGCCATCTGTACCGTCAAAAACGCGTTCTCGCACTATTCTGGGGTCAAAAGCACGATTTGAGCTATCTGTACCGTCAAAAACGCGTTCTCGCACTATTCTGAGGTCAAAAGCACGATTTGAGTCTGTACCGTCAAAAACGCGTTTTCGCACTACTCTGAGGTCAAAAGCACGATTTGAGCCATCTGTACCGTCAAAAACGCGTTTTCGCACTATTCTGAGGTCAAAAGCACGATTTGAGCCATCTGTACCGTCAAAAACGCGTTCTCGCACTATTCTGGGGTCAAAAGCACGATTTGAGCCATCTGTACCGTCAAAAACGCGTTCTCGCACTATTCTGAGGTCAAAAGCACGATTTGGGTCTCTACCGTCAAAAACGCGTTTTCGAAATATTCTGAGGTCAAAAGCACGATTTGAGCCATCTGTACCGTCAAAAACGCGTTTTCGAACTATTCTGAGGTTCAAAGCACGATTTGAGTCTGTACCGTCAAAAACGCGTTTTCGCACTATTCTGAGGTCAAAAGCACGATTTGAGCCATCTGTACCGTCAAAAACGCGTTTTCGCACTATTCTGAGATCAAAAGCACGATTTGGGCCATCTGTACCGTCAAAAATGCGTTTTCGCACTATTCTGAAGTTAAAAGTTCGATTTGAGTCTGTACCGTCAAAAACGCGTTTTCGCACTATTCTGAGGTCAAAAGCACGATTTGGGCCATCTGTACCGTCAAAAATGCGTTTTCGCACTATTCTGAAGTTAAAAGTTCGATTTGAGTCTGTACCGTCAAAAACGCGTTTTCGCACTATTCTGAGGTCAGAAGCACGATTTGGGCCATCTGTACCGTCAAAAACGCGTTTTCGCACTATTCTGAGGTCAAAAGCACGATTTGGGTCTGTACCGTTAAAAACGCGTTTTCGCACTATTCTGAGGTCAAAAGCACGATTTGGGCCATCTGTACCGTCAAAAACGCGTTTTCGCACTATTCTGAGGTCAAAAGCACGATTTGGGTCTGTACCGTCAAAAACGCGTTTTCGAACTATTCTGAGGTCAAAAGCACGATTTGGACCATCTGTACCGTCAAAAATGCGTTTTCGCACTATTCTGAAGTTAAAAGTTCGATTTGAGTCTGTACCGTCAAAAACGCGTTTTCGCACTATTCTGAGGTCAGAAGCACGATTTGGGCCATCTGTACCGTCAAAAACGCGTTTTCGCACTATTCTGAGGTCAAAAGCACGATTTGGGTCTGTACCGTTAAAAACGCGTTTTCGCACTATTCTGAGGTCAAAAGCACGATTTGGGCCATCTGTACCGTCAAAAACGCGTTTTCGCACTATTCTGAGGTCAAAAGCACGATTTGGGTCTGTACCGTCAAAAACGCGTTTTCGAACTATTCTGAGGTTCAAAGCACGATTTGAGTCTGTACCGTCAAAAACGCGTTTTCGCACTATTCTGAGGTCAAAAGTTCGATTTGAGTCTGTACCGTCAAAAACGCGTTTTCGCACTATTCTGAGGTCAATAGCACGATTTGAGTTTATACCGTCAAAAACGCGTTTTCGCACTATTCTGAGATCAAAAGCACGATTTGAGTCTGTACCGTCAAAAACGCGTTTTCGCACTATTCTGAGGTCAAAAGCACGATTTGGGCCATCTGTACCGTCAAAAACGCGTTTTCGCACTATTCTGAGGTCAAAAGTTCGATTTGAGTCTGTACCGTCAAAAACGCGTTTTCGCACTATTCTGAGGTCAAAAGCACGATTTGAGCCATCTGCACCGTCAAAAACGCGTTTTCGCACTATTCTGAGGTCAAAAGCACGATTAGAGTCTGTACCGTCAAAAACGCGTTTTCGCACTATTCTGAGGTCAAAAGGACGATTTGAGCCATCTGTACCGTCAAAAACGCGTTCTCGCACTATTCTGGGGTCAAAAGCACGATTTGAGCTATCTGTACCGTCAAAAACGCGTTCTCGCACTATTCTGAGGTCAAAAGCACGATTTGAGTCTGTACCGTCAAAAACGCGTTTTCGCACTACTCTGAGGTCAAAAGCACGATTTGAGCCATCTGTACCGTCAAAAACGCGTTTTCGCACTATTCTGAGGTCAAAAGCACGATTTGAGCCATCTGTACCGTCAAAAACGCGTTCTCGCACTATTCTGGGGTCAAAAGCACGATTTGAGCCATCTGTACCGTCAAAAACGCGTTCTCGCACTATTCTGAGGTCAAAAGCACGATTTGGGTCTCTACCGTCAAAAACGCGTTTTCGAAATATTCTGAGGTCAAAAGCACGATTTGAGCCATCTGTACCGTCAAAAACGCGTTTTCGAACTATTCTGAGGTTCAAAGCACGATTTGAGTCTGTACCGTCAAAAACGCGTTTTCGCACTATTCTGAGGTCAAAAGCACGATTTGAGCCATCTGTACCGTCAAAAACGCGTTTTCGCACTATTCTGAGGTCAAAAGCACGATTTGGGCCATCTGTACCGTCAAAAATGCGTTTTCGCACTATTCTGAAGTTAAAAGTTCGATTTGAGTCTGTACCGTCAAAAACGCGTTTTCGCACTATTCTGAGGTCAAAAGCACGATTTGGGCCATCTGTACCGTCAAAAATGCGTTTTCGCACTATTCTGAAGTTAAAAGTTCGATTTGAGTCTGTACCGTCAAAAACGCGTTTTCGCACTATTCTGAGGTCAAAAGCACGATTTGGGCCATCTGTACCGTTAAAAACGCGTTTTCGCACTATTCTGAGGTCAAAAGCACGATTTGGGCCATCTGTACCGTCAAAAACGCGTTTTCGCACTATTCTGAGGTCAAAAGCACGATTTGGGTCTGTACCGTCAAAAACGCGTTTTCGAACTATTCTGAGGTTCAAAGCACGATTTGAGTCTGTACCGTCAAAAACGCGTTTTCGCACTATTCTGAGGTCAAAAGTTCGATTTGAGTCTGTACCGTCAAAAACGCGTTTTCGCACTATTCTGAGGTCAATAGCACGATTTGAGTTTATACCGTCAAAAACGCGTTTTCGCACTATTCTGAGATCAAAAGCACGATTTGAGTCTGTACCGTCAAAAACGCGTTTTCGCACTATTCTGAGGTCAAAAGCACGATTTGGGCCATCTGTACCGTCAAAACGCGTTTTCGCACTATTCTGAGGTCAAAAGTTCGATTTGAGTCTGTACCGTCAAAAACGCGTTTTCGCACTATTCTGAGGTCAAAAGCACGATTTGAGCCATCTGCACCGTCAAAAACGCGTTTTCGCACTATTCTGAGGTCAAAAGCACGATTAGAGTCTGTACCGTCAAAAACGCGTTTTCGCACTATTCTGAGGTCAAAAGGACGATTTGAGCCATCTGTACCGTCAAAAACGCGTTCTCGCACTATTCTGGGGTCAAAAGCACGATTTGAGCTATCTGTACCGTCAAAAACGCGTTCTCGCACTATTCTGAGGTCAAAAGCACGATTTGAGTCTGTACCGTCAAAAACGCGTTTTCGCACTACTCTGAGGTCAAAAGCACGATTTGAGCCATCTGTACCGTCAAAAACGCGTTTTCGCACTATTCTGAGGTCAAAAGCACGATTTGAGCCATCTGTACCGTCAAAAACGCGTTCTCGCACTATTCTGGGGTCAAAAGCACGATTTGAGCCATCTGTACCGTCAAAAACGCGTTCTCGCACTATTCTGAGGTCAAAAGCACGATTTGGGTCTCTACTGTCAAAAACGCGTTTTCGAAATATTCTGAGGTCAAAAGCACGATTTGAGCCATCTGTACCGTCAAAAACGCGTTTTCGAACTATTCTGAGGTTCAAAGCACGATTTGAGTCTGTACCGTCAAAAACGCGTTTTCGCACTATTCTGAGGTCAAAAGCACGATTTGAGCCATCTGTACCGTCAAAAACGCGTTTTCGCACTATTCTGAGATCAAAAGCACGATTTGGGCCATCTGTACCGTCAAAAATGCGTTTTCGCACTATTCTGAAGTTAAAAGTTCGATTTGAGTCTGTACCGTCAAAAACGCGTTTTCGCACTATTCTGAGGTCAAAAGCACGATTTGGGCCATCTGTACCGTCAAAAATGCGTTTTCGCACTATTCTGAAGTTAAAAGTTCGATTTGAGTCTGTACCGTCAAAAACGCGTTTTCGCACTATTCTGAGGTCAGAAGCACGATTTGGGCCATCTGTACCGTCAAAAACGCGTTTTCGCACTATTCTGAGGTCAAAAGCACGATTTGGGTCTGTACCGTTAAAAACGCGTTTTCGCACTATTCTGAGGTCAAAAGCACGATTTGGGCCATCTGTACCGTCAAAAACGCGTTTTCGCACTATTCTGAGGTCAAAAGCACGATTTGGGTCTGTACCGTCAAAAACGCGTTTTCGAACTATTCTGAGGTCAAAAGCACGATTTGGACCATCTGTACCGTCAAAAATGCGTTTTCGCACTATTCTGAAGTTAAAAGTTCGATTTGAGTCTGTACCGTCAAAAACGCGTTTTCGCACTATTCTGAGGTCAGAAGCACGATTTGGGCCATCTGTACCGTCAAAAACGCGTTTTCGCACTATTCTGAGGTCAAAAGCACGATTTGGGTCTGTACCGTTAAAAACGCGTTTTCGCACTATTCTGAGGTCAAAAGCACGATTTGGGCCATCTGTACCGTCAAAAACGCGTTTTCGCACTATTCTGAGGTCAAAAGCACGATTTGGGTCTGTACCGTCAAAAACGCGTTTTCGAACTATTCTGAGGTTCAAAGCACGATTTGAGTCTGTACCGTCAAAAACGCGTTTTCGCACTATTCTGAGGTCAAAAGTTCGATTTGAGTCTGTACCGTCAAAAACGCGTTTTCGCACTATTCTGAGGTCAATAGCACGATTTGAGTTTATACCGTCAAAAACGCGTTTTCGCACTATTCTGAGATCAAAAGCACGATTTGAGTCTGTACCGTCAAAAACGCGTTTTCGCACTATTCTGAGGTCAAAAGCACGATTTGGGCCATCTGTACCGTCAAAAACGCGTTTTCGCACTATTCTGAGGTCAAAAGTTCGATTTGAGTCTGTACCGTCAAAAACGCGTTTTCGCACTATTCTGAGGTCAAAAGCACGATTTGAGCCATCTGCACCGTCAAAAACGCGTTTTCGCACTATTCTGAGGTCAAAAGCACGATTAGAGTCTGTACCGTCAAAAACGCGTTTTCGCACTATTCTGAGGTCAAAAGGACGATTTGAGCCATCTGTACCGTCAAAAACGCGTTCTCGCACTATTCTGGGGTCAAAAGCACGATTTGAGCTATCTGTACCGTCAAAAACGCGTTCTCGCACTATTCTGAGGTCAAAAGCACGATTTGAGTCTGTACCGTCAAAAACGCGTTTTCGCACTACTCTGAGGTCAAAAGCACGATTTGAGCCATCTGTACCGTCAAAAACGCGTTTTCGCACTATTCTGAGGTCAAAAGCACGATTTGAGCCATCTGTACCGTCAAAAACGCGTTCTCGCACTATTCTGGGGTCAAAAGCACGATTTGAGCCATCTGTACCGTCAAAAACGCGTTCTCGCACTATTCTGAGGTCAAAAGCACGATTTGGGTCTCTACCGTCAAAAACGCGTTTTCGAAATATTCTGAGGTCAAAAGCACGATTTGAGCCATCTGTACCGTCAAAAACGCGTTTTCGAACTATTCTGAGGTTCAAAGCACGATTTGAGTCTGTACCGTCAAAAACGCGTTTTCGCACTATTCTGAGGTCAAAAGCACGATTTGAGCCATCTGTACCGTCAAAAACGCGTTTTCGCACTATTCTGAGGTCAAAAGCACGATTTGGGCCATCTGTACCGTCAAAAATGCGTTTTCGCACTATTCTGAAGTTAAAAGTTCGATTTGAGTCTGTACCGTCAAAAACGCGTTTTCGCACTATTCTGAGGTCAAAAGCACGATTTGGGCCATCTGTACCGTCAAAAATGCGTTTTCGCACTATTCTGAAGTTAAAAGTTCGATTTGAGTCTGTACCGTCAAAAACGCGTTTTCGCACTATTCTGAGGTCAAAAGCACGATTTGGGCCATCTGTACCGTCAAAAACGCGTTTTCGCACTATTCTGAGGTCAAAAGCACGATTTGGGTCTGTACCGTTAAAAACGCGTTTTCGCACTATTCTGAGGTCAAAAGCACGATTTGGGCCATCTGTACCGTCAAAAACGCGTTTTCGCACTATTCTGAGGTCAAAAGCACGATTTGGGTCTGTACCGTCAAAAACGCGTTTTCGAACTATTCTGAGGTTCAAAGCACGATTTGAGTCTGTACCGTCAAAAACGCGTTTTCGCACTATTCTGAGGTCAAAAGTTCGATTTGAGTCTGTACCGTCAAAAATGCGTTTTCGCACTATTCTGAGGTCAAAAGCACGATTTGGGCCATCTGTACCGTCAAAAACGCGTTTTCGCACTATTCTGAGGTCAAAAGCACGATTTGGGTCTGTACCGTTAAAAACGCGTTTTCGCACTATTCTGAGGTCAAAAGCACGATTTGGGCCATCTGTACCGTCAAAAACGCGTTTTCGCACTATTCTGAGGTCAAAAGCACGATTTGGGTCTGTACCGTCAAAAACGCGTTTTCGAACTATTCTGAGGTTCAAAGCACGATTTGAGTCTGTACCGTCAAAAACGCGTTTTCGCACTATTCTGAGGTCAAAAGTTCGATTTGAGTCTGTACCGTCAAAAACGCGTTTTCGCACTATTCTGAGGTCAATAGCACGATTTGAGTTTATACCGTCAAAAACGCGTTTTCGCACTATTCTGAGATCAAAAGCACGATTTGAGTCTGTACCGTCAAAAACGCGTTTTCGCACTATTCTGAGGTCAAAAGCACGATTTGGGCCATCTGTACCGTCAAAACGCGTTTTCGCACTATTCTGAGGTCAAAAGTTCGATTTGAGTCTGTACCGTCAAAAACGCGTTTTCGCACTATTCTGAGGTCAAAAGCACGATTTGAGCCATCTGCACCGTCAAAAACGCGTTTTCGCACTATTCTGAGGTCAAAAGCACGATTAGAGTCTGTACCGTCAAAAACGCGTTTTCGCACTATTCTGAGGTCAAAAGGACGATTTGAGCCATCTGTACCGTCAAAAACGCGTTCTCGCACTATTCTGGGGTCAAAAGCACGATTTGAGCTATCTGTACCGTCAAAAACGCGTTCTCGCACTATTCTGAGGTCAAAAGCACGATTTGAGTCTGTACCGTCAAAAACGCGTTTTCGCACTACTCTGAGGTCAAAAGCACGATTTGAGCCATCTGTACCGTCAAAAACGCGTTTTCGCACTATTCTGAGGTCAAAAGCACGATTTGAGCCATCTGTACCGTCAAAAACGCGTTCTCGCACTATTCTGGGGTCAAAAGCACGATTTGAGCCATCTGTACCGTCAAAAACGCGTTCTCGCACTATTCTGAGGTCAAAAGCACGATTTGGGTCTCTACCGTCAAAAACGCGTTTTCGAAATATTCTGAGGTCAAAAGCACGATTTGAGCCATCTGTACCGTCAAAAACGCGTTTTCGAACTATTCTGAGGTTCAAAGCACGATTTGAGTCTGTACCGTCAAAAACGCGTTTTCGCACTATTCTGAGGTCAAAAGCACGATTTGAGCCATCTGTACCGTCAAAAACGCGTTTTCGCACTATTCTGAGGTCAAAAGCACGATTTGGGCCATCTGTACCGTCAAAAATGCGTTTTCGCACTATTCTGAAGTTAAAAGTTCGATTTGAGTCTGTACCGTCAAAAACGCGTTTTCGCACTATTCTGAGGTCAAAAGCACGATTTGGGCCATCTGTACCGTCAAAAATGCGTTTTCGCACTATTCTGAAGTTAAAAGTTCGATTTGAGTCTGTACCGTCAAAAACGCGTTTTCGCACTATTCTGAGGTCAGAAGCACGATTTGGGCCATCTGTACCGTCAAAAACGCGTTTTCGCACTATTCTGAGGTCAAAAGCACGATTTGGGTCTGTACCGTTAAAAACGCGTTTTCGCACTATTCTGAGGTCAAAAGCACGATTTGGGCCATCTGTACCGTCAAAAACGCGTTTTCGCACTATTCTGAGGTCAAAAGCACGATTTGGGTCTGTACCGTCAAAAACGCGTTTTCGAACTATTCTGAGGTTCAAAGCACGATTTGAGTCTGTACCGTCAAAAACGCGTTTTCGCACTATTCTGAGGTCAAAAGTTCGATTTGAGTCTGTACCGTCAAAAACGCGTTTTCGCACTATTCTGAGGTCAATAGCACGATTTGAGTTTATACCGTCAAAAACGCGTTTTCGCACTATTCTGAGATCAAAAGCACGATTTGAGTCTGTACCGTCAAAAACGCGTTTTCGCACTATTCTGAGGTCAAAAGCACGATTTGGGCCATCTGTACCGTCAAAAACGCGTTTTCGCACTATTCTGAGGTCAAAAGCACGATTTGGGCCATCTGTACCGTCAAAAACGCGTTTTCGCACTATTCTGAGGTCAAAAGCACGATTTGAGCCATCTGTACCGTCAAAAACGCGTTCTCGCACTATTCTGAGGTCAAAAGCACGATTTGAGTCTGTACCGTCAAAAACGCGTTTCCGCACTATTCTGAGGTCAAAAGCACGGTTTGAGCCATCTGTAAAGTCAAAAACGCGTTCTCGCACTATCTGAGGTCAAAAGCACGATTTGAGTCTGTACCGTCAAAAACGCGTTTTCGCACTATTCTGAGGTCAAAAGCACGATTTGAGCCATCTGCACCGTCAAAAACGCGTTTTCGCACTATTCTGAGGTCAAAAGCACGATTAGAGTCTGTACCGTCAAAAACGCGTTTTCGCACTATTCTGAGGTCAAAAGGACGATTTGAGCCATCTGTACCGTCAAAAACGCGTTCTCGCACTATTCTGGGGTCAAAAGCACGATTTGAGCTACCTGTACCGTCAAAAACGCGTTCTCGCACTATTCTGAGGTCAAAAGCACGATTTGAGTCTGTACCGTCAAAAACGCGTTTTCGCACTATTCTGAGGTCAAAAGCACGATTTGAGCCATCTGTACCGTCAAAAACGCGTTTTCGCACTATTCTGAGGTCAAAAGCACGATTTGAGCCATCTGTACCGTCAAAAACGCGTTCTCGCACAAGTAAGTAAGTCTTTATTAAATGTATGTTGATACATATTATATACAGTTTATATGAAATCACAACTTCTAATATAAACTCTCAAGTTCCGTTGAAAAATAAACAACGTCGATGAGTTTTTTAATTCCATGGGCAACTGATTATATCTAGAAAAACCACTACACAGTAGTGACTTTTTAGTTACTTCTTTACTAACAAAGTCAATATAAATATCACTTGCATGTCGAGTGGAGTGACTGTGTATCTCATTGGTATATCGGAACGAAAGATATGACGGTAACAAATGGTGAACAATCTTGTATACAAAACTCATGTTCAAATAAAATAAATACTGACGCACTGAAAAAAACTGCAAACAATTTAACATGGTTTTAACATTGGAGTAAATAAGAGTGTTGTGTCGAAAACCACGACCTCTGTGAGAGGTGGGGACTACTAGCTTCCATGATGTGAAAGACATCTAAAGAAAACTAGCGGCTGACTTTGACAGAGGTCGTGGTTTTCGACACAACACTCTTAGTTCGTCGCATTTTCTGTTTAAAGGTTGGCTGGTTTGAGTTTGTGGTTTAATTCGGGGTGCACGACACTGATGAGATCCAAGAGATCGAAACAGCTGTCTGTCGTTCCCTGTTTGAGACCATGAGCTCAAACCAGCCGCTTTCGTTTTGGTTGTGGCAGTGAAGAATTTTTAATTTTTCATTGTCACAATCGAATCATTGCATTGGAGTAAATATCACAACGTAAAATAATACGCAGGGATCGATTTTGTAACACCTGCAGCTTATTCAGGAACGCTTCATTAATGTAGAATAAAATAGTGGGACAGTACATAAAGTTCGGAGAAATAAGTGTCTTATAAACTAATATTCTAGTTGGAAAATTCAAATATTTTGTTATTCGACCAAAATAGTTTGTCCTTTTTGTTACAAGATCAATAACATGTTGGGCATGAGCTTTGAAATCCAATTTCTTATCAATAAATACTCCTAAATATTTAATCTGATCTACAGATTCAATAGGTTCCTTATTTAGTAAAACTGGTGGAATTACATCAACATTGAAATTACCAAGCAACATACATTTACTTTTACTGATGTTTATAATTAATTTATTTTTGACAAGCCAAGTCGTAACCTTTAGTAAGACATTATTTAATTTTACGATTGCATTCAAAATGTTGTTCTCCAAAACAGCAATTAAAGTGTCATCAGCAAATAAATTCAAGAATACACCAGGGGAAACACACGAGTCAATATCATTAATGTAAATCAAGAACAACAAAGGCCCAAGTATGGTCCCCTGTGGCACACCATACAATGATTCATTTTCAGAAGAAATCACATCGTCAACTTTACATTTTTGGAATCGTTCGGACAAATATGATTCAAACCACCTAAGTTCTACATTATTTACACCCATCTTTTCTAATTTCTTGAGAAGGATTCGACGATCGACAGTTTCGAAAGCTCTTTTTAAATCTAGGAAAACGGCAGCTATAACATTTTCTTTGTTATCAAGCCATTTCTTCCATTTGAATAACACAAATTGTAACGAACTTTCACAGGAGTGTCGGGCGCGAAATCCTGATTGGTTGTTAATAAAAAATTCAAAACCATTAATATAATCCAGAAATTGATGATATACAATTTTTTCAAAAACTTTTTCTAAAAAAGGAACGTTGCAGACAGGCCGAAAATCTGAAGGATTTCTTGCGTTGTTTACCTTAGGTGTAGGCATCACCGTACAAATTTTCCACCTATCTGGGAAGACACCTTTATCGATAGAAAGTTGGAAGATGTTTAACACTTTGTTCATAAGGTAAGTACCTCCTTTTTCGATCACAGTTTTACTAATTATATCACAGTTAGAGTTATTAACACTTTTTATTGCACTTTGTAACATAGCAATGGAAATTTCATTAAATGTGAATCTATGTGGAACAGGTTCTTCACGTTGGTCATGATCAGAAGGGAAATCCGGAATATCTTGAACAATATTTTTTAAACTCTGCGTTATAAATTTATTATATCCTTCAGCAATAACATAGGAGTCAGCCGTGATGTCATCATTTATCTTCATTTTGATAGTAGCTTGTCTTTCTTTCATGTCTATAGCTTCCTTTATCGTTTTCCACATAAGCTTGCTATTATCCTTACTCTTTTCCATTTTATTAATGAAATAATCTTTACGTTTTTTCTTTATTAACGCCGTCACTTGATTCCTAAGATTCTTATAGTTATTCCACCCAAGTAACACAGGTTAGTCTAATAGATGTCTATACGTGGTCTAGTCGTCTATTTCTCATCTTGGTCTATCAATGTACACCTAGTAGATGTCAAAGTGATGTGCATTATTTTACGTCTACTTGTTCATGTTTATTAGATATCTAATGAATGTTTACCCTAGACTTTCAAAAAGTGACAAAATTTTGTTTACTGGCAAAATTTCAATATAAGGAGGCGTTTTACACCACGAAAATACAAATGCGTAGGGTGCAATCGGAATTTCGGTCTATTTTCCCATGAGTTACTGGCAAACGTTGACTAAATGTCTAATAGACATACGTGAGTCAAGCTGCATTATTGTGATTTCAGGTCTAATTACTTACATTTAATAGACATTTAAGAGATATGCATTATATTACGACTAATTAGGTACACGTATTTGTTAGATGTATACTAAATATGGAGGGCTAGACTCTAATTAAACCACAAAGTTTTGGTTTAGTGATAAAATTTCAGTAAAATGTTTAAGCGCAAAAAATACGTAGAAATGCCATGCGTGCAGTCGGAATAAAGTTTAGGTACCTATGTTCCCTTCAGTCAAATGGTATACGTTGACTAGGTGTTTAACGAGAATCAACAATATAAGACACTATCCTGACTCCCATTACTTTTCTAACGAACATGGGGGTTGTGTGGTCTAATTGCATATAATTGACATTTAGCAGATACCTATGTAAGCACCTACCTATGCATTATATTCAAGCATTAGGTAAGGTACCTATATTATGTATTACGACAATGCACGTTTTTTTTATTATAGATTAGGTACCTAGACATTGCAATTACATCGTGAATTCGTGAATTCAAACTGCCTATTTCAATCAAAAACAATTGCTGCCGGCCTAAGTTGTTTATTTTTAATAATGGTATAATGAGATAGGTAATAGTGTAGGTAACTCATAAATTCATTACTAGATCCAGAAAATTTTTGATTCGACACTGGCGTGTATAATGTTAGAGTGAGAGGTAAGATTCCATGTAATGCGATGCGAATGCAATGCGAGCAACAGCTTGGTTGTTGCTATGCGAGAAGGACGACTTCGGTTGTTTACGGTTTCTGGTTCGGCTCCGTCCGACCGCTGGGGGTTGCTAGCGCAGGCGATCGAGGGTGAAATCAGAATGGACTCGTCTAACTGTCCACGACGCACCCCGTTCAGGCAGTTCAGTTTCAGTTTAGTCTGTCTGCGTTCAATTTAAGTTAATAATAATTAGGGGTGTACTATAGTGTAGTGTGTTGTTTTGTACGGGAAGAAAAGGTAAGTGTGAAAGTAATTTTTTCAGTATGGTTTAGCCTGAATGCCGCATCTAAAATCTGTTATTTGATCACGTTTTCGTTTTTACAAATAAATTGTCGTTCGCTGATCGCGGCGTTATCTATACATAAGATGTATTTGTATTAATATTAATAAAATCTCAGTATTATAATGCACCTTATGTAATGAGATTGTAATTAGATAATTAATTCACATGATTAGTGACGAATTTCCGTAAAGATCATATCAACCACGTGAAATTTCCATAAGCTTCGTTGGGGTTAAAAATGCCCCTCCGCCCTCCTGACTCATTTTATTCTCCCAATCCGCCATATTAGATATTGGCGTAGCGCGAATCGCGGGCTATGTCGCGGGCTCTTCCCGCCAACCGGATTATCTGGCGGTAAATTCAAATAATAAATCATAATGTTGACATTTGGACACAGCCATTAATTTATGGAAAATTGATTAAAAATATTGTTTGGTTTATTGTTCGAGGACAATGGCACGCGAATAAAGTTATAGAATGCCACCTGGAGTTAGACACGTGATTTTTGATTTTTGTTTTAGGTTGGCGGAGTCCCCAAGATTGGCTGCGGTTGGCGCCTCAAAGATACCAGACCAAATGTGACAAAAAATAACGTGAAAAATATGTTTTGTATTTAATGTTATGATTTTTTTTTTTGAGTTAAATTAGTTAAAACATACGTGCCTATACCTAATACGTAACATGAAAAATATGTTTTGTATTTAATGTTATTATAATAAGTTTTTTGTTTTGAGTTTATTAGATGTGACATACGTAATACATAACTTGAAAGATATGTTTTGTATTTAATGTTATAATAAGTTTTATGTTTTGAGTTTATTAGATGACATACGTGAAATCATAGTGTTATTATTTTGATCTTATCTAATTTAAGAACATAACCTTATAAGAAACGCTAATTCAATACAAAGTTTAATTTTTAAAATGCATAGAGATCAATGAGATGTAAAAAATCATCAAGTAGTAGACGTCTATTTGAAAACTAAAATGGAGATTTATAAGACATTAAAAATGACATCGTAGAGACCAACCTTATCCAAAAAAAATGTACGTCTTTAAGACGTCAATTTGAAAGCTAAGTAGAGGTCTATAAGAAGTGAAAAGTCGCCGTCCTATAGATCAACCTGATCTCAAACCGATTTACGTCTAGTATAGACATCCATTCGACGACTAAAGTGGAGTTCTATAAGACGTAAAGGGCGACGTCGCATAGACCATCTAGCGCCCGGACATCTTGACGACTATTTACCGTTTAGCGTAGATCGTCTATAGTCATCTGAAGTAGACGTCTAATATATATATTTTAGACGAACCCGTGTTACTTGGGCAGGTTTCCATATTATCAAATAAAATCGCTTCTTTATATTTGTCATCCCTCTTCTGAGTTAAGTCTCTTACTTCTTGATCATACCATAGATGATTATTATTGTTCATTATTGGTAAATGTTTAACAGGAGCTAATTCATCCAAAACAGAGGTGACATTTAAATATAATACATTTACGAATTCATTTACATCTGATTCATTGTTGATATGATAATTCTTATTTTGCAGGGCTCTAATAAATTCCTCACTGTCTAACCTTTAAAATTTCTGAACTTAGTTGACCTCAGCAGCTGGTGTCCATCTAAGAATGACTTGGATTTAAAAGTTTTCGCGACTTCCAGAATAGAATGGTCAGAGATTTTTGGTGTGTGTAAAACATTTGTTTCTATTTCATTCATATTAGTAAAAACCAAGTCAATTAATGTACTGCTAGTCGACGTAATCCTTGTGTGACCTTTAACGATTTGACGTAACCCAAAACTACCCATTATGTTTGAGAGGTTGGCAAAATCACTACTTGGTTTAGAAGCACTATTCTGGGGTCAAAAGCACGATTTGAGCCATCTGTACCGTCAAAAACGCGTTCTCGCACTATTCTGAGGTCAAAAGCACGATTTGGGTCTCTACCGTCAAAAACGCGTTTTCGAAATATTCTGAGGTCAAAAGCACGATTTGAGCCATCTGTACCGTCAAAAACGCGTTTTCGAACTATTCTGAGGTCAAAAGCACGATTTGAGTCATCTGCACCGTCAGAAACGCGTTCTCGCACTATTCTGGGGTCAAAAGCACGATTTGAACTATCTGTACCGTCAAAAACGCGTTTTCGCACTATTCTGAAGTTAAAAGTTCGATTTGAGTCTGTACCGTCAAAAACGCGTTTTCGCACTATTCTGAGGTCAAAAGCACGATTTGTGCCATCTGTACCGTCAAAAACGCGTTTTCGCACTATTCTGAGGTCAAAAGTTCGATTTGGGTCTGTACCGTTAAAAACGCGTTTTCGCACTATTCTGAGGTCAAAAGCACGATTTGAGCCATCTGCACCGTCAGAAACGCGTTCTCGCACTATTCTGGGGTCAAAAGCACGATTTGAACTATCTGTACCGTCAAAAACGCGTTTTCGCACTATTCTGAAGTTAAAAGTTCGATTTGAGTCTGTACCGTCAAAAACGCGTTTTCGCACTATTCTGAGGTCAAAAGCACGATTTGTGCCATCTGTACCGTCAAAAACGCGTTTTCGCACTATTCTGAGGTCAAAAGTTCGATTTGGGTCTGTACCGTTAAAAACGCGTTTTCGCACTATTCTGAGGTCAAAAGCACGATTTGAGCCATCTGTACCGTCAAAAACGCGTTTTCGCACTATTCTGAGGTCAAAAGCGCGATTTGAGCCATCTGTACCGTCAAAAACGCGTTTTCGAACTATTCTGAGGTTCAAAGCACGATTTGAGTCTGTACCGTCAAAAACGCGTTTTCGCACTATTCTGAGGTCAAAAGCACGATTTGAGCCATCTGTACCGTCAAAAACGCGTTCTCGCACTATCTGAGGTCAAAAGCACGATTTGAGTCTGTACCGTCAAAAACGCGTTTTCGCAATATTCTGAGGTCAAAAGCACGATTTGAGCCATCTGCACCGTCAGAAACGCGTTCTCGCACTATTCTGGGGTCAAAAGCACGATTTGAGCTATCTGTACCGTCAAAAACGCGTTTTCGCACTATTCTGAAGTTAAAAGTTCGATTTGAGTCTGTACCGTCAAAAACGCGTTTTCGCACTATTCTGAGGTCAAAAGCACGATTTGTGCCATCTGTACCGTCAAAAACGCGTTTTCGCACTATTCTGAGGTCAAAAGTTCGATTTGGGTCTGTACCGTTAAAAACGCGTTTTCGCACTATTCTGAGGTCAAAAGCACGATTTGAGCCATCTGTACCGTCAAAAACGCGTTTTCGCACTATTCTGAGGTCAAAAGCACGATTTGAGCCATCTGCACCGTCAGAAACGCGTTCTCGCACTATTCTGGGGTCAAAAGCACGATTTGAACTATCTGTACCGTCAAAAACGCGTTTTCGCACTATTCTGAAGTTAAAAGTTCGATTTGAGTCTGTACCGTCAAAAACGCGTTTTCGCACTATTCTGAGGTCAAAAGCACGATTTGTGCCATCTGTACCGTCAAAAACGCGTTTTCGCACTATTCTGAGGTCAAAAGTTCGATTTGAGTCTGTACCGTTAAAAACGCGTTTTCGCACTATTCTGAGGTCAAAAGCACGATTTGAGCCATCTGTACCGTCAAAAACGCGTTTTCTCACTATTCTGAGGTCAAAAGCGCGATTTGAGCCATCTGTACCGTCAAAAACGCGTTTTCGAACTATTCTGAGGTTCAAAGCACGATTTGAGTCTGTACCGTCAAAAACGCGTTTTCGCACTATTCTGAGGTCAAAAGCACGATTTGAGCCATCTGTACCGTCAAAAACGCGTTCTCGCACTATCTGAGGTCAAAAGCACGATTTGAGTCTGTACCGTCAAAAACGCGTTTTCGCACTATTCTGAGGTCAAAAGCACGATTTGAGCCATCTGCACCGTCAGAAACGCGTTCTCGCACTATTCTGGGGTCAAAAGCACGATTTGAGCTATCTGTACCGTCAAAAACGCGTTTTCGCACTATTCTGAAGTTAAAAGTTCGATTTGAGTCTGTACCGTCAAAAACGCGTTTTCGCACTATTCTGAGGTCAAAAGCACGATTTGTGCCATCTGTACCGTCAAAAACGCGTTTTCGCACTATTCTGAGGTCAAAAGTTCGATTTGGGTCTGTACCGTTAAAAACGCGTTTTCGCACTATTCTGAGGTCAAAAGCACGATTTGAGCCATCTGCACCGTCAGAAACGCGTTCTCGCACTATTCTGGGGTCAAAAGCACGATTTGAACTATCTGTACCGTCAAAAACGCGTTTTCGCACTATTCTGAAGTTAAAAGTTCGATTTGAGTCTGTACCGTCAAAAACGCGTTTTCGCACTATTCTGAGGTCAAAAGCACGATTTGTGCCATCTGTACCGTCAAAAACGCGTTTTCGCACTATTCTGAGGTCAAAAGTTCGATTTGGGTCTGTACCGTTAAAAACGCGTTTTCGCACTATTCTGAGGTCAAAAGCACGATTTGAGCCATCTGTACCGTCAAAAACGCGTTTTCGCACTATTCTGAGGTCAAAAGCGCGATTTGAGCCATCTGTACCGTCAAAAACGCGTTTTCGAACTATTCTGAGGTTCAAAGCACGATTTGAGTCTGTACCGTCAAAAACGCGTTTTCGCACTATTCTGAGGTCAAAAGCACGATTTGAGTCTGTACCGTCAAAAACGCGTTTTCGCACTATTCTGAGGTCAAAAGCACGATTTGAGCCATCTGTACCGTCAAAAACGCGTTCTCGCACTATCTGAGGTCAAAAGCACGATTTGAGTCTGTACCGTCAAAAACGCGTTTTCGCACTATTCTGAGGTCAAAAGCACGATTTGAGCCATCTGCACCGTCAGAAACGCGTTCTCGCACTATTCTGGGGTCAAAAGCACGATTTGAGCTATCTGTACCGTCAAAAACGCGTTTTCGCACTATTCTGAAGTTAAAAGTTCGATTTGAGTCTGTACCGTCAAAAACGCGTTTTCGCACTATTCTGAGGTCAAAAGCACGATTTGTGCCATCTGTACCGTCAAAAACGCGTTTTCGCACTATTCTGAGGTCAAAAGTTCGATTTGGGTCTGTACCGTTAAAAACGCGTTTTCGCACTATTCTGAGGTCAAAAGCACAATTTGAGCCATCTGTACCGTCAAAAACGCGTTTTCGCACTATTCTGAGGTCAAAAGCACGATTTGAGCTATCTGTACCGTCAAAAACGCGTTTTCGCACTATTCTGAAGTTAAAAGTTCGATTTGAGTCTGTACCGTCAAAAACGCGTTTTCGCACTATTCTGAGGTCAAAAGCACGATTTGAGCTATCTGTACCGTCAAAAACGCGTTTTCGCACTATTCTGAAGTTAAAAGTTCGATTTGAGTCTGTACCGTCAAAAACGCGTTTTCGCACTATTCTGAGGTCAAAAGCACGATTTGTGCCATCTGTACCGTCAAAAACGCGTTTTCGCACTATTCTGAGGTCAAAAGCACGATTTGAGCCATCTGTACCGTCAAAAACGCGTTTTCGCACTATTCTGAGGTCAAAAGCGCGATTTGAGCCATCTGTACCGTCAAAAACACGTTTTCGAACTATTCTGAGGTTCAAAGCACGATTTGAGTCTGTACCGTCAAAAACGCGTTTTCGCACTATTCTGAGGTCAAAAGCACGATTTGAGCCATCTGTACCGTCAAAAACGCGTTCTCGCACTATCTGAGGTCAAAAGCACGATTTGAGTCTGTACCGTCAAAAACGCGTTTTCGCACTATTCTGAGGTCAAAAGCACGATTTGAGCCATCTGCACCGTCAGAAACGCGTTCTCGCACTATTCTGGGGTCAAAAGCACGATTTGAGCTATCTGTACCGTCAAAAACGCGTTTTCGCACTATTCTGAAGTTAAAAGTTCGATTTGAGTCTGTACCGTCAAAAACGCGTTTTCGCACTATTCTGAGGTCAAAAGCACGATTTGTGCCATCTGTACCGTCAAAAACGCGTTTTCGCACTATTCTGAGGTCAAAAGTTCGATTTGGGTCTGTACCGTTAAAAACGCGTTTTCGCACTATTCTGAGGTCAAAAGCACGATTTGAGCCATCTGCACCGTCAGAAACGCGTTCTCGCACTATTCTGGGGTCAAAAGCACGATTTGAACTATCTGTACCGTCAAAAACGCGTTTTCGCACTATTCTGAAGTTAAAAGTTCGATTTGAGTCTGTACCGTCAAAAACGCGTTTTCGCACTATTCTGAGGTCAAAAGCACGATTTGTGCCATCTGTACCGTCAAAAACGCGTTTTCGCACTATTCTGAGGTCAAAAGTTCGATTTGGGTCTGTACCGTTAAAAACGCGTTTTCGCACTATTCTGAGGTCAAAAGCACGATTTGAGCCATCTGTACCGTCAAAAACGCGTTTTCGCACTATTCTGAGGTCAAAAGCGCGATTTGAGCCATCTGTACCGTCAAAAACACGTTTTCGAACTATTCTGAGGTTCAAAGCACGATTTGAGTCTGTACCGTCAAAAACGCGTTTTCGCACTATTCTGAGGTCAAAAGCACGATTTGAGCCATCTGTACCGTCAAAAACGCGTTCTCGCACTATCTGAGGTCAAAAGCACGATTTGAGTCTGTACCGTCAAAAACGCGTTTTCGCACTATTCTGAGGTCAAAAGCACGATTTGAGCCATCTGCACCGTCAGAAACGCGTTCTCGCACTATTCTGGGGTCAAAAGCACGATTTGAGCTATCTGTACCGTCAAAAACGCGTTTTCGCACTATTCTGAAGTTAAAAGTTCGATTTGAGTCTGTACCGTCAAAAACGCGTTTTCGCACTATTCTGAGGTCAAAAGCACGATTTGTGCCATCTGTACCGTCAAAAACGCGTTTTCGCACTATTCTGAGGTCAAAAGTTCGATTTGGGTCTGTACCGTTAAAAACGCGTTTTCGCACTATTCTGAGGTCAAAAGCACGATTTGAGCCATCTGCACCGTCAGAAACGCGTTCTCGCACTATTCTGGGGTCAAAAGCACGATTTGAACTATCTGTACCGTCAAAAACGCGTTTTCGCACTATTCTGAAGTTAAAAGTTCGATTTGAGTCTGTACCGTCAAAAACGCGTTTTCGCACTATTCTGAGGTCAAAAGCACGATTTGAGTCTGTACCGTCAAAAACGCGTT
Organism: Pycnomerus fuliginosus; assembly: GCA_963924575.1. Lineage (NCBI taxonomy): Eukaryota > Metazoa > Arthropoda > Insecta > Coleoptera > Zopheridae > Pycnomerus > Pycnomerus fuliginosus. The sequence continues at coordinate 72,277 of CAWUQC010000018.1, read as the reverse complement.
TTCGCACTATTCTGAGGTCAAAAGCACGATTTGAGCCATCTGTACCGTCAAAAACGCGTTCTCGCACTATCTGAGGTCAAAAGCACGATTTGAGTCTGTACCGTCAAAAACGCGTTTTCGCACTATTCTGAGGTCAAAAGCACGATTTGAGCCATCTGCACCGTCAGAAACGCGTTCTCGCACTATTCTGGGGTCAAAAGCACGATTTGAGCTATCTGTACCGTCAAAAACGCGTTTTCGCACTATTCTGAAGTTAAAAGTTCGATTTGAGTCTGTACCGTCAAAAACGCGTTTTCGCACTATTCTGAGGTCAAAAGCACGATTTGTGCCATCTGTACCGTCAAAAACGCGTTTTCGCACTATTCTGAAGTTAAAAGTTCGATTTGAGTCTGTACCGTCAAAAACGCGTTTTCGCACTATTCTGAGGTCAAAAGCACGATTTGTGCCATCTGTACCGTCAAAAACGCGTTTTCGCACTATTCTGAGGTCAAAAGTTCGATTTGGGTCTGTACCGTTAAAAACGCGTTTTCGCACTATTCTGAGGTCAAAAGCACGATTTGAGCCATCTGTACCGTCAAAAACGCGTTTTCGCACTATTCTGAGGTCAAAAGCACGATTTGAGCTATCTGTACCGTCAAAAACGCGTTTTCGCACTATTCTGAAGTTAAAAGTTCGATTTGAGTCTGTACCGTCAAAAACGCGTTTTCGCACTATTCTGAGGTCAAAAGCACGATTTGAGCTATCTGTACCGTCAAAAACGCGTTTTCGCACTATTCTGAAGTTAAAAGTTCGATTTGAGTCTGTACCGTCAAAAACGCGTTTTCGCACTATTCTGAGGTCAAAAGCACGATTTGTGCCATCTGTACCGTCAAAAACGCGTTTTCGCACTATTCTGAGGTCAAAAGCACGATTTGAGCCATCTGTACCGTCAAAAACGCGTTTTCGCACTATTCTGAGGTCAAAAGCACGATTTGAGCCATCTGTACCGTCAAAAACGCGTTCTCGCACTATCTGAGGTCAAAAGCACGATTTGAGTCTGTACCGTCAAAAACGCGTTTTCGCACTATTCTGAGGTCAAAAGCACGATTTGAGCCATCTGCACCGTCAGAAACGCGTTCTCGCACTGTTCTGGGGTCAAAAGCACGATTTGAGCTATCTGTACCGTCAAAAACGCGTTTTCGCACTATTCTGAAGTTAAAAGTTCGATTTGAGTCTGTACCGTCAAAAACGCGTTTTCGCACTATTCTGAGGTCAAAAGCACGATTTGTGCCATCTGTACCGTCAAAAACGCGTTTTCGCACTATTCTGAGGTCAAAAGTTCGATTTGGGTCTGTACCGTTAAAAACGCGTTTTCGCACTATTCTGAGGTCAAAAGCACGATTTGAGCCATCTGTACCGTCAAAAACGCGTTTTCGCACTATTCTGAGGTCAAAAGCACGATTTGAGCTATCTGTACAGTCAAAAACGCGTTTTCGCACTATTCTGAAGTTAAAAGTTCGATTTGAGTCTGTACCGTCAAAAACGCGTTTTCGCACTATTCTGAGGTCAAAAGCACGATTTGTGCCATCTGTACCGTCAAAAACGCGTTTTCGCACTATTCTGAGGTCAAAAGCACGATTTGAGCCATCTGTACCGTCAAAAACGCGTTTTCGCACTATTCTGAGGTCAAAAGCACGATTTGGGCCATCTGTACCGTCAAAAATGCGTTTTCGCACTATTCTGAGGTCAAAAGCACGATTTGAGCCATCTGCACCGTCAAAAACGCGTTTTCGCACTATTCTGAGGTCAAAAGCACGATTAGAGTCTGTACCGTCAAAAACGCGTTTTCGCACTATTCTGAGGTCAAAAGGACGATTTGAGCCATCTGTACCGTCAAAAACGCGTTCTCGCACTATTCTGGGGTCAAAAGCACGATTTGAGCTATCTGTACCGTCAAAAACGCGTTCTCGCACTATTCTGAGGTCAAAAGCACGATTTGAGTCTGTACCGTCAAAAACGCGTTTTCGCACTATTCTGAGGTCAAAAGCACGATTTGAGCCATCTGTACCGTCAAAAACGCGTTTTCGCACTATTCTGAGGTCAAAAGCACGATTTGAGCCATCTGTACCGTCAAAAACGCGTTCTCGCACTATTCTGGGGTCAAAAGCACGATTTGAGCCATCTGTACCGTCAAAAACGCGTTCTCGCACTATTCTGAGGTTCAAAGCACGATTTGAGTCTGTACCGTCAAAAACGCGTTTTCGCACTATTCTGAGGTCAAAAGCACGATTTGAGCCATCTGTACCGTCAAAAACGCGTTCTCGCACTATTCTGAGGTTCAAAGCACGATTAGAGTCTGTACCGTCAAAAACGCGTTTTCGCACTATTCTGAGGTCAAAAGGACGATTTGAGCTATCTGTACCGTCAAAAACGCGTTCTCGCACTATTCTGAGGTCAAAAGCACGATTTGAGTCTGTACCGTCAAAAACGCGTTTTCGCACTATTCTGAGGTCAAAAGCACGATTTGAGCCATCTGTACCGTCAAAAACGCGTTCTCGCACTATTCTGGGGTCAAAAGCACGATTTGAGCCATCTGTACCGTCAAAAACGCGTTCTCGCACTATTCTGAGGTTCAAAGCACGATTTGAGTCTGTACCGTCAAAAACGCGTTTTCGCACTATTCTGAGGTCAAAAGCACGATTTGAGCCATCTGTACCGTCAAAAACGCGTTTTCGCACTATTCTGAGGTCAAAAGCACGATTTGGGCCATCTGTACCGTCAAAAATGCGTTTTCGCACTATTCTGAAGTTAAAAGTTCGATTTGAGTCTGTACCGTCAAAAACGCGTTTTCGCACTATTCTGAGGTCAAAAGCACGATTTGGGCCATCTGTACCGTCAAAAATGCGTTTTCGCACTATTCTGAAGTTAAAAGTTCGATTTGAGTCTGTACCGTCAAAAACGCGTTTTCGCACTATTCTGAGGTCAAAAGCACGATTTGTGCCATCTGTACCGTCAATAACGCGTTTTCGAAATATTCTGAGGTCAAAAGCACGATTTGAGCCATCTGTACCGTCAAAAACGCGTTTTCGAACTATTCTGAGGTTCAAAGCACGATTTGAGTCTGTACCGTCAAAAACGCGTTTTCGCACTATTCTGAGGTCAAAAGCACGATTTGAGCCATCTGTACCGTCAAAAACGCGTTCTCGCACTATCTGAGGTCAAAAGCACGATTTGAGTCTGTACCGTCAAAAACGCGTTTTCGCACTATTCTGGGGTCAAAAGCACGATTTGAGCTATCTGTACCGTCAAAAACGCGTTTTCGCACTATTCTGAAGTTAAAAGTTCGATTTGAGTCTGTACCGTCAAAAACGCGTTTTCGCACTATTCTGAGGTCAAAAGCACGATTTGTGCCATCTGTACCGTCAAAAACGCGTTTTCGCACTATTCTGAGGTCAAAAGTTCGATTTGGGTCTGTACCGTTAAAAGCACGATTTGAGCCATCTGCACCGTCAGAAACGCGTTCTCGCACCATTCTGGGGTCAAAAGCACGATTTGAGCTATCTGTACCGTCAAAAACGCGTTTTCGCACTATTCTGAAGTTAAAAGTTCGATTTGAGTCTGTACCGTCAAAAACGCGTTTTCGCACTATTCTGAGGTCAAAAGCACGATTTGTGCCATCTGTACCGTCAAAAACGCGTTTTCGCACTATTCTGAGGTCAAAAGTTCGATTTGGGTCTGTACCGTTAAAAACGCGTTTTCGCACTATTCTGAGGTCAAAAGCACGATTTGAGCCATCTGTACCGTCAAAAACGCGTTTTCGCACTATTCTGAGGTCAAAAGCACGATTTGAGCTATCTGTACCGTCAAAAACGCGTTTTCGCACTATTCTGAAGTTAAAAGTTCGATTTGAGTCTGTACCGTCAAAAACGCGTTTTCGCACTATTCTGAGGTCAAAAGCACGATTTGGGCCATCTGTACCGTCAAAAATGCGTTTTCGCACTATTCTGAAGTTAAAAGTTCGATTTGAGTCTGTACCGTCAAAAACGCGTTTTCGCACTATTCTGAGGTCAAAAGCACGATTTGGGCCATCTGTACCGTCAAAAACGCGTTTTCGCACTATTCTGAGGTCAAAAGCACGATTTGGGTCTGTACCGTTAAAAACGCGTTTTCGCACTATTCTGAGGTCAAAAGCACGATTTGGGCCATCTGTACCGTCAAAAACGCGTTTTCGCACTATTCTGAGGTCAAAAGCACGATTTGGGTCTGTACCGTCAAAAACGCGTTTTCGAACTATTCTGAGGTTCAAAGCACGATTTGAGTCTGTACCGTCAAAAACGCGTTCTCGCACTATTCTGGGGTCAAAAGCACGATTTGAGCCATCTGTACCGTCAAAAACGCGTTCTCGCACTATTCTGAGGTCAAAAGCACGATTTGGGTCTCTACCGTCAAAAACGCGTTTTCGAAATATTCTGAGGTCAAAAGCACGATTTGAGCCATCTGTACCGTCAAAAACGCGTTCTCGCACTATTCTGGGGTCAAAAGCACGATTTGAGCTATCTGTACCGTCAAAAACGCGTTCTCGCACTATTCTGAGGTCAAAAGCACGATTTGAGCCATCTGTACCGTCAAAAACGCGTTTTCGCACTATTCTGAGGTCAAAAGCACGATTTGAGCCATCTGTACCGTCAAAAACGCGTTCTCGCACTATTCTGGGGTCAACAGCACGATTTGTGCCATCTGTACCGTCAAAAACGCGTTCTCGCACTATTCTGAGGTCAAAAGCACGATTTGGGTCTCTACCGTCAAAAACGCGTTATCGAAATATTCTGAGGTCAAAAGCACGATTTGAGCCATCTGTACCGTCAAAAACGCGTTTTCGAACTATTCTGAGGTTCAAAGCACGATTTGAGTCTGTACCGTCAAAAACGCGTTCTCGCACTATTCTGAGGTCAAAAGCACGATTTGGGTCTCTACCGTCAAAAACGCGTTTTCTAAATATTCTGAGGTCAAAAGCACGATTTGAGCCATCTGTACCGTCAAAAACGCGTTTTCGCACTATTCTGAAGTCAAAAGGGCGATTTGGGTCTGTACCGTTAAAAACGCGTTTTCGCACTATTCTGAGGTCAAAAGCACGATTTGAGCCATCTGTACCGTCAAAAACGCGTTCTCGCACTATCTGAGGTCAAAAGCACGATTTGAGTCTGTACCGTCAAAAACGCGTTTTCGCACTATTCTGAGGTCAAAAGCACGATTTGAGCCATCTGTACCGTCAAAAACGCGTTCTCGCACTATTCTGAGGTCAAAAGCACGATTTGAGTCTGTACCGTCAAAAACGCGTTTTCGCACTATTCTGAGGTCAAAAGCACGATTAGAGTCTGTACCGTCAAAAACGCGTTTTCGCACTATTCTGAGATCAAAAGCACGATTTGAGCCATCTGTACCGTCAAAAACGCGTTCTCGCACTATTCTGGGGTCAAAAGCACGATTTGAGCTATCTGTACCGTCAAAAACGCGTTCTCGCACTATTCTGAGGTCAAAAGCACGATTTGAGTCTGTACCGTCAAAAACGCGTTTTCGCACTATTCTGAGGTCAAAAGCACGATTTGAGCCATCTGTACCGTCAAAAACGCGTTTTCGCACTATTCTGAGGTCAAAAGCACGATTTGAGCCATCTGTACCGTCAAAAACGCGTTCTCGCACTATTCTGAGGTCAAAAGCACGATTTGGGTCTCTACCGTCAAAAACGCGTTTTCGAAATATTCTGAGGTCAAAAGCACGATTTGAGCCATCTGTACCGTCAAAAACGCGTTTTCGAACTATTCTGAGGTTCAAAGCACGATTTGAGTCTGTACCGTCAAAAACGCGTTTTCGCACTATTCTGAGGTCAAAAGCACGATTTGAGCCATCTGTACCGTCAAAAACGCGTTCTAGCACTATCTGAGGTCAAAAGCACGATTTGAGTCTGTACCGTCAAAAACGCGTTTTCGCACTATTCTGAGGTCAAAAGCACGATTTGAGCCATCTGTACCGTCAAAAACGCGTTTTCGCACTATTCTGAGGTCAAAAGCACGATTTGAGCCATCTGTACCGTCAAAAACGCGTTCTCGCACTATTCTGGGGTCAAAAGCACGATTTGAGCCATCTGTACCGTCAAAAACGCGTTCTCGCACTATTCTGAGGTCAAAAGCACGATTTGGGTCTCTACCGTCAAAAACGCGTTTTCGAAATATTCTGAGGTCAAAAGCACGATTTGAGCCATCTGTACCGTCAAAAACGCGTTTTCAAACTATTCTGAGGTTCAAAGCACGATTTGAGTCTGTACCGTCAAAAACGCCTTTTCGCACTATTCTGAGGTCAAAAGCACGATTTGAGCCATCTGTACCGTCAAAAACGCGTTCTCGCACTATTCTGAGGTCAAAAGCACGATTTGAGCCATCTGCACCGTCAGAAACGCGTTCTCGCACTATTCTGGGGTCAAAAGCACGATTTGAGCTGTCTGTACCGTCAAAAACGCGTTCTTGCACTATTCTGAGGTCAAAAGCACGATTTGAGTCTGTACCGTCAAAAACGCGTTTTCGCACTATTCTGAGGTCAAAAGTTCGATTTGAGTCTGTACCGTCAAAAACGCGTTTTCGCACTATTCTGAGGTCAAAAGCACGATTTGAGCCATCTGTACCGTCAAAAACGCGTTCTCGCACTATTCTGAGGTCAAAAGCACGATTTGGGTCTCTACCGTCAAAAACGCGTTTTCGAAATATTCTGAGGTCAAAAGCACGATTTGAGCCATCTGTACCGTCAAAAACGCGTTTTCAAACTATTCTGAGGTTCAAAGCACGATTTGAGTCTGTACCGTCAAAAACGCCTTTTCGCACTATTCTGAGGTCAAAAGCACGATTTGAGCCATCTGTACCGTCAAAAACGCGTTCTCGCACTATCTGAGGTCAAAAGCACGATTTGAGTCTGTACCGTCAAAAACGCGTTTTCGCACTATTCTGAGGTCAAAAGCACGATTTGGGCCATCTGTACCGTCAAAAATGCGTTTTCGCACTATTCTGAAGTTAAAAGTTCGATTTGAGTCTGTACCGTCAAAAACGCGTTTTCGCACTATTCTGAGGTCAAAAGCACGATTTGGGCCATCTGTACAGTCAAAAACGCGTTTTCGCACTATTCTGAAGTTAAAAGTTCGATTTGAGTCTGTACCGTCAAAAACGCGTTTTCGCACTATTCTGAGGTCAAAAGCACGATTTGTGCCATCTGTACCGTCAAAAACGCGTTTTCGCACTATTCTGAGGTCAAAAGTTCGCTTTGGGTCTGTACCGTTAAAAACGCGTTTTCGCACTATTCTGAGGTCAAAAGCACGATTTGGGCCATCTGTACCGTCAAAAACGCGTTTTCGCACTATTCTGAGGTCAAAAGCACGATTTGGGTCTGTACCGTCAAAAACGCGTTTTCGAACTATTCTGAGGTCAAAAGCACGATTTGAGCCATCTGCACCGTCAGAAACGCGTTCTCGCACTATTCTGGGGTCAAAAGCACGATTTGAGCTATCTGTACCGTCAAAAACGCGTTCTCGCACTATTCTGAGGTCAAAAGCACGATTTGAGCCATCTGTACCGTCAAAAACGCGTTTTCGCACTATTCTGAGGTCAAAAGCACGATTTGAGCCATCTGTACCGTCAAAAACGCGTTCTCGCACTATTCTGGGGTCAACAGCACGATTTGTGCCATCTGTACCGTCAAAAACGCGTTCTCGCACTATTCTGAGGTCAAAAGCACGATTTGGGTCTCTACCGTCAAAAACGCGTTATCGAAATATTCTGAGGTCAAAAGCACGATTTGAGCCATCTGTACCGTCAAAAACGCGTTTTCGAACTATTCTGAGGTTCAAAGCACGATTTGAGTCTGTACCGTCAAAAACGCGTTCTCGCACTATTCTGAGGTCAAAAGCACGATTTGGGTCTCTACCGTCAAAAACGCGTTTTCTAAATATTCTGAGGTCAAAAGCACGATTTGAGCCATCTGTACCGTCAAAAACGCGTTTTCGCACTATTCTGAAGTCAAAAGGGCGATTTGGGTCTGTACCGTTAAAAACGCGTTTTCGCACTATTCTGAGGTCAAAAGCACGATTTGAGCCATCTGTACCGTCAAAAACGCGTTCTCGCACTATCTGAGGTCAAAAGCACGATTTGAGTCTGTACCGTCAAAAACGCGTTTTCGCACTATTCTGAGGTCAAAAGCACGATTTGAGCCATCTGTACCGTCAAAAACGCGTTCTCGCACTATTCTGAGGTCAAAAGCACGATTTGAGTCTGTACCGTCAAAAACGCGTTTTCGCACTATTCTGAGGTCAAAAGCACGATTAGAGTCTGTACCGTCAAAAACGCGTTTTCGCACTATTCTGAGATCAAAAGCACGATTTGAGCCATCTGTACCGTCAAAAACGCGTTCTCGCACTATTCTGGGGTCAAAAGCACGATTTGAGCTATCTGTACCGTCAAAAACGCGTTCTCGCACTATTCTGAGGTCAAAAGCACGATTTGAGTCTGTACCGTCAAAAACGCGTTTTCGCACTATTCTGAGGTCAAAAGCACGATTTGAGCCATCTGTACCGTCAAAAACGCGTTCTCGCACTATTCTGAGGTCAAAAGCACGATTTGGGTCTCTACCGTCAAAAACGCGTTTTCGAAATATTCTGAGGTCAAAAGCACGATTTGAGCCATCTGTACCGTCAAAAACGCGTTTTCGAACTATTCTGAGGTTCAAAGCACGATTTGAGTCTGTACCGTCAAAAACGCGTTTTCGCACTATTCTGAGGTCAAAAGCACGATTTGAGCCATCTGTACCGTCAAAAACGCGTTCTAGCACTATCTGAGGTCAAAAGCACGATTTGAGTCTGTACCGTCAAAAACGCGTTTTCGCACTATTCTGAGGTCAAAAGCACGATTTGAGCCATCTGTACCGTCAAAAACGCGTTTTCGCACTATTCTGAGGTCAAAAGCACGATTTGAGCCATCTGTACCGTCAAAAACGCGTTCTCGCACTATTCTGGGGTCAAAAGCACGATTTGAGCCATCTGTACCGTCAAAAACGCGTTCTCGCACTATTCTGAGGTCAAAAGCACGATTTGGGTCTCTACCGTCAAAAACGCGTTTTCGAAATATTCTGAGGTCAAAAGCACGATTTGAGCCATCTGTACCGTCAAAAACGCGTTTTCAAACTATTCTGAGGTTCAAAGCACGATTTGAGTCTGTACCGTCAAAAACGCCTTTTCGCACTATTCTGAGGTCAAAAGCACGATTTGAGCCATCTGTACCGTCAAAAACGCGTTCTCGCACTATTCTGAGGTCAAAAGCACGATTTGAGCCATCTGCACCGTCAGAAACGCGTTCTCGCACTATTCTGGGGTCAAAAGCACGATTTGAGCTGTCTGTACCGTCAAAAACGCGTTCTTGCACTATTCTGAGGTCAAAAGCACGATTTGAGTCTGTACCGTCAAAAACGCGTTTTCGCACTATTCTGAGGTCAAAAGTTCGATTTGAGTCTGTACCGTCAAAAACGCGTTTTCGCACTATTCTGAGGTCAAAAGCACGATTTGAGCCATCTGTACCGTCAAAAACGCGTTCTCGCACTATTCTGAGGTCAAAAGCACGATTTGGGTCTCTACCGTCAAAAACGCGTTTTCGAAATATTCTGAGGTCAAAAGCACGATTTGAGCCATCTGTACCGTCAAAAACGCGTTTTCAAACTATTCTGAGGTTCAAAGCACGATTTGAGTCTGTACCGTCAAAAACGCCTTTTCGCACTATTCTGAGGTCAAAAGCACGATTTGAGCCATCTGTACCGTCAAAAACGCGTTCTCGCACTATCTGAGGTCAAAAGCACGATTTGAGTCTGTACCGTCAAAAACGCGTTTTCGCACTATTCTGAGGTCAAAAGCACGATTTGGGCCATCTGTACCGTCAAAAATGCGTTTTCGCACTATTCTGAAGTTAAAAGTTCGATTTGAGTCTGTACCGTCAAAAACGCGTTTTCGCACTATTCTGAGGTCAAAAGCACGATTTGGGCCATCTGTACAGTCAAAAACGCGTTTTCGCACTATTCTGAAGTTAAAAGTTCGATTTGAGTCTGTACCGTCAAAAACGCGTTTTCGCACTATTCTGAGGTCAAAAGCACGATTTGTGCCATCTGTACCGTCAAAAACGCGTTTTCGCACTATTCTGAGGTCAAAAGTTCGCTTTGGGTCTGTACCGTTAAAAACGCGTTTTCGCACTATTCTGAGGTCAAAAGCACGATTTGGGCCATCTGTACCGTCAAAAACGCGTTTTCGCACTATTCTGAGGTCAAAAGCACGATTTGGGTCTGTACCGTCAAAAACGCGTTTTCGAACTATTCTGAGGTCAAAAGCACGATTTGAGCCATCTGCACCGTCAGAAACGCGTTCTCGCACTATTCTGGGGTCAAAAGCACGATTTGAGCTATCTGTACCGTCAAAAACGCGTTCTCGCACTATTCTGAGGTCAAAAGCACGATTTGAGTCTGTACCGTCAAAAACGCGTTTTCGCACTATTCTGAGGTCAAAAGTTCGATTTGAGTCTGTACCGTCAAAAACGCGTTTTCGCACTATTCTGAGGTCAAAAGCACGATTTGAGCCATCTGTACCGTCAAAAACGCGTTTTCGAACTATTCTGAGGTTCAAAGCACGATTTGAGTCTGTACCGTCAAAAACGCGTTCTCGCACTATCTGAGGTCAAAAGCACGATTTGAGTCTGTACCGTCAAAAACGCGTTTTCGCACTATTCTGAGGTCAAAAGCACGATTTGAGCCATCTGTACCGTCAAAAACGCGTTCTCGCACTATTCTGAGGTCAAAAGCACGATTTGAGTCTGTACCGTCAAAAACGCGTTTTCGCACTATTCTGAGGTCAAAAGCACGATTAGAGTCTGTACCGTCAAAAACGCGTTTTCGCACTATTCTGAGATCAAAAGCACGATTTGAGCCATCTGTACCGTCAAAAACGCGTTCTCGCACTATTCTGGGGTCAAAAGCACGATTTGAGCTATCTGTACCGTCAAAAACGCGTTCTCGCACTATTCTGAGGTCAAAAGCACGATTTGAGTCTGTACCGTCAAAAACGCGTTTTCGCACTATTCTGAGGTCAAAAGCACGATTTGAGCCATCTGTACCGTCAAAAACGCGTTTTCGCACTATTCTGAGGTCAAAAGCACGATTTGAGCCATCTGTACCGTCAAAAACGCGTTCTCGCACTATTCTGAGGTCAAAAGCACGATTTGGGTCTCTACCGTCAAAAACGCGTTTTCGAAATATTCTGAGGTCAAAAGCACGATTTGAGCCATCTGTACCGTCAAAAACGCGTTTTCGAACTATTCTGAGGTTCAAAGCACGATTTGAGTCTGTACCGTCAAAAACGCGTTTTCGCACTATTCTGAGGTCAAAAGCACGATTTGAGCCATCTGTACCGTCAAAAACGCGTTCTAGCACTATCTGAGGTCAAAAGCACGATTTGAGTCTGTACCGTCAAAAACGCGTTTTCGCACTATTCTGAGGTCAAAAGCACGATTTGAGCCATCTGTACCGTCAAAAACGCGTTTTCGCACTATTCTGAGGTCAAAAGCACGATTTGAGCCATCTGTACCGTCAAAAACGCGTTCTCGCACTATTCTGGGGTCAAAAGCACGATTTGAGCCATCTGTACCGTCAAAAACGCGTTCTCGCACTATTCTGAGGTCAAAAGCACGATTTGGGTCTCTACCGTCAAAAACGCGTTTTCGAAATATTCTGAGGTCAAAAGCACGATTTGAGCCATCTGTACCGTCAAAAACGCGTTTTCAAACTATTCTGAGGTTCAAAGCACGATTTGAGTCTGTACCGTCAAAAACGCCTTTTCGCACTATTCTGAGGTCAAAAGCACGATTTGAGCCATCTGTACCGTCAAAAACGCGTTCTCGCACTATTCTGAGGTCAAAAGCACGATTTGAGCCATCTGCACCGTCAGAAACGCGTTCTCGCACTATTCTGGGGTCAAAAGCACGATTTGAGCTGTCTGTACCGTCAAAAACGCGTTCTTGCACTATTCTGAGGTCAAAAGCACGATTTGAGTCTGTACCGTCAAAAACGCGTTTTCGCACTATTCTGAGGTCAAAAGTTCGATTTGAGTCTGTACCGTCAAAAACGCGTTTTCGCACTATTCTGAGGTCAAAAGCACGATTTGAGCCATCTGTACCGTCAAAAACGCGTTCTCGCACTATTCTGAGGTCAAAAGCACGATTTGGGTCTCTACCGTCAAAAACGCGTTTTCGAAATATTCTGAGGTCAAAAGCACGATTTGAGCCATCTGTACCGTCAAAAACGCGTTTTCAAACTATTCTGAGGTTCAAAGCACGATTTGAGTCTGTACCGTCAAAAACGCCTTTTCGCACTATTCTGAGGTCAAAAGCACGATTTGAGCCATCTGTACCGTCAAAAACGCGTTCTCGCACTATCTGAGGTCAAAAGCACGATTTGAGTCTGTACCGTCAAAAACGCGTTTTCGCACTATTCTGAGGTCAAAAGCACGATTTGGGCCATCTGTACCGTCAAAAATGCGTTTTCGCACTATTCTGAAGTTAAAAGTTCGATTTGAGTCTGTACCGTCAAAAACGCGTTTTCGCACTATTCTGAGGTCAAAAGCACGATTTGGGCCATCTGTACAGTCAAAAACGCGTTTTCGCACTATTCTGAAGTTAAAAGTTCGATTTGAGTCTGTACCGTCAAAAACGCGTTTTCGCACTATTCTGAGGTCAAAAGCACGATTTGTGCCATCTGTACCGTCAAAAACGCGTTTTCGCACTATTCTGAGGTCAAAAGTTCGCTTTGGGTCTGTACCGTTAAAAACGCGTTTTCGCACTATTCTGAGGTCAAAAGCACGATTTGGGCCATCTGTACCGTCAAAAACGCGTTTTCGCACTATTCTGAGGTCAAAAGCACGATTTGGGTCTGTACCGTCAAAAACGCGTTTTCGAACTATTCTGAGGTCAAAAGCACGATTTGAGCCATCTGCACCGTCAGAAACGCGTTCTCGCACTATTCTGGGGTCAAAAGCACGATTTGAGCTATCTGTACCGTCAAAAACGCGTTCTCGCACTATTCTGAGGTCAAAAGCACGATTTGAGTCTGTACCGTCAAAAACGCGTTTTCGCACTATTCTGAGGTCAAAAGTTCGATTTGAGTCTGTACCGTCAAAAACGCGTTTTCGCACTATTCTGAGGTCAAAAGCACGATTTGAGCCATCTGAGTAGGTAATCTGCCACTTGCGCCAGACAGCCAGACCACGCCCCCCTCTGACGTCTCCCCTCCCCTCTGTCTGGGTCCCCCTGTGACGTCACCCCGGGGCTCCCCTCTGACGTCATACCCTTATCAACCCTTCAACCCCCACCCCATCCCTTATTTTTCAACCCCCTACCCCATCCCTTATTTTTCAACCACCACCCCTATTTCTATTTCCAACCCCCTACCCTTAAATTTCAACCCTTATTTTTCATCCCCATGTTTAGGGCTCCGCCCCCTGGGACCACATGTTATATATAGTTAGCCGCCATGTTTGACAGGCTACGATCGTACAGCCCCCTTGAAAAAGTGTGGCGTCGTCGGCCGGTTTCGAACCCTGGTCTTCCGGTCGGTAATCAGCTATGCTAACCACTTGGCCAAGCGCCCATCGTTACTTAGACGTATTACAAGTTCTTTATAAAGTAAGTCGTCATAGTTTTTAAAGTGAATGTAATATGCGCTCGTGTTTGGTATCAACCGAAAGGTCTTTAAGAGGGGTTTTCGAAAATATTACGCAACTTCCGGTATCTACTTCCGGTTTTTAAATTGAGCGTAATATGCTAGTGTTTGGTGTCAACCGAAAGGTCTTTAAGAGGGGGTTTCGAAAATATTACGCAACTTCCGGTATCTATTTCCGGTTTTTTAAATTGAACGTAATATGCTCGTGTTTGGTATCAATTGAAAGGTCTTTAAGAGGGATTCTCGAAAATATTACGCAACTTCCGGTATCTACTTCCGGTTTCTTAAATTGAACGTAATATGCTTGTGTTTGGTATCAGCTGAAAGGTCTTTAAGAGGGGTTTTCGAAAATATTACGCAACTTCCGGTATCTACTTCCGGTTTCTTAAAGTGAACGTAATATGCTTGTGTTTGGTATCAATTGAAAGGTCTTTAAGAGGGGTTTTTGAAAATATTACGCAACTTCCGGTATCTACTTCCGGTTTCTTAAATTGAACGTAATATGCTCGTGTTTGGTATCAATTGAAAGGTCTTTAAGAGGGGTTTTCGAAAATATTACGCAACTTCCGGTATCTACTTCCGGTTTCTTAAAGTGAACGTAATATGTTCGTGTTTGGTATCAATTGAAAGGTCTTTAAGAGGGGTTTTCGAAAATATTACGCAACTTCCGGTATCTACTTCCGGTTTCTTAAAGTGAACGTAATATGCTCGTGTTTGGTATCAACTGAAAGGTCTTTAAGAGGGCTTTTCGAAAATATTACGCAACTTCCGGTATCTACTTCCGGTTTCTTAAAGTGAACGTAATATGCTTGTGTTTGGTATCAATTGAAAGGTCTTTAAGAGGGGTTTTCGAAAATATTACGCAACTTCCGGTATCTACTTCCGGTTTCTTAAAGTGAACGTAATATGTTCGTGTTGGGTATTAGGCGAAAGGTCTTTAAGAGGGGTTTTCGAAAATATTACGCAACTTCCGGTATCTACTTCCGGTTTCTTAAAGTGACTGTAATATGCTCGTGTTTGGTATCAATTGAAAGGTCTTTAAGAGGGGTTTTCGAAAATATTACGCAACTTCCGGTATCTATTTCCGGCTTTTTAAATTGAACGTAATATGCTCGTGTTTGGTATCAACCGAAAGGTCTTTAAGAGGGGTTTTCGAAAATATTACGCAACTTCCGGTATCTACTTCCGGTTTCTTAAAGTGAACGTAATATGTTCGTGTTTGGTATCAATTGAAAGGTCTTTAGGAGGGGTTTTCGAAAATATTACGCAACTTCCGGTATCTACTTCCGGTTTCTTAAAGTGAACGTAATATGCTCGTGTTTGGTATCAATTGAAAGGTCTTTAAGAGGGGTTTTCGAAAATATTACGCAACTTCCGGTATCTACTTCCGGTTTCTTAAAGTGAACGTAATATGTTCGTGTTTGGTATCAATTGAAAGGTCTTTAAGAGGGGTTTTCGAAAATATTACGCAACTTCCGGTATCTACTTCCGGTTTCTTAAAGTGAACGTAATATGTTCGTGTTTGGTATCAATTGAAAGGTCTTTAAGAGGGGGTTTTTGAAAATACTACGCAACTTCCGGTTAACACATTTACAGCTCACAAATAATCAGTTTATATCTTAAACCTTTCGAATTAAGAGCTAAATATGGCTCTTCTTAGCGCGAGTTTCTTAATTTTTACTGTAATTTTCAACGGAACGCTGTTTGTACCGAAAACCCCAGATGTTGCTGAAATACATATCTGTAAAGAAGAAAAAATGTCGATTGATGCTGTGGTAGTGAATAATTCTTGTGACCAGTGGGAAGCAATGGTGCCTCAATATTGGCCGCTCAATAAAATGCATGTTTTTACCTACGATATTTTGGCGGAAGAAAAAAATTTAAACCACTCATCAATATTTTTCTACAAATTAAGGTTCGTCTACCAAAATCGTTCTTTTGGAGTGACCGACATTAGAGAAATTATTTTAAAGGAATACAATTTCCATGGAAATATAACCAATAATTCATGCAGTATATATGATAATGCATCAATATCTATTATCATTTGCTCGTCATAGGTCCGCTCGCGGCAAATTTTTTCTCGTCATAGGTCCGCTTTCCCTCGGGGAAACCTAACCTCGAAAGGACTGCGATAAGTCCGCCGTGATATAAACGGAAACCCTAATAACTCGTCATAAACGCCAACGTAGTTCAAGCTGGCGGCGCCACGAGTACTAAAGAAAAATGTATTATTCGGTTTGTATCCCGGAAGTTCGTCGTGATAGAGGCAAATATGCTCATAACTCGTCAAAGTACCTGTGAACGTAGTTCAAGCGAATACCGCCAGGAGTGGTTTGTATCCCGGTTGTTATAGTATTACAGCGATAGGTCCGTCGTGATAGACAAAAATGGTCATAGGTCGTCATAGTAACCTGGGAGCCCCTAAAATGCCTACCCACCTACCGGGCATCATCAAATCCATCCAAATAGGGTCCTTCTTTACTAATCGTCCCTATAATCGCCTCCCTCAACCCCTTATATTTAAACGCTGCCACCCGTCTTATTTTTAATCCGATCTTCTTCAAACTTGCTCCATTTGGTAGACGCCCTCAAATATGCCAAGCACCCGAAGGACATCCCTCTCATCCCATTTTGCTGGTGTTCCCTTAGATTTAAACGCTGCCACCCGTCTTATTTTTAGTACGCTTTTCTTCAAACTTGTACTACTTGATGGACGCCCTGAATATGCCAAAAACACGAAGGACATCAGCCACATCCCAGTTTACGGTTATACCTTCTAGATTTAAACGCTGCCATCCTCCTTATTTTTAATGCGATCTTTAAACTTGCACTACTTGGAAGATACCATAGTAGGTTGAAAGCTTGGTCCATTTTTCAAAGAGGAACTGATGTTTGATTACACGAGGTAGTTTCACAGTCTCGTTCCACAAAATTTTTACTTACTGTTTAGGACGCGTTTCGGAGTGTTACTCCACCTTCAGCTATAAAAGAAATTAACACAAAATACAAAACAGTTGCCTGGAAAATGAAAAAACGTTTGGGTCAAAGAAAAATAACAGCTTTTGGGTCGCACTGTATATCGATCGAAAGACGCTCAAACATTGTTTCATTTTCCAGGCAACTGTTTTGTATTTTGTGTTAATTTCTTTTATAGCTGAAGATGGAGTAACACTCCGAAACGCGTCCTAAACAGTAAGTAAAAATTTTGTGGAACGAGACTGTGAAACTACCTCGTGTAATCGATACCATAGTATATGCTAACCACATGAAGGATATTCCCCTCGCCCCAATTTACGGCTCTACCCTTAGATTTATTCGCAGCCAGCCGCCTTGGTTTTAATCCAATCTTCTTCAAACTTGCACCACTTATTGGTAGACGCCTACATTTTTGTGAAATACCTAACGGGTGTCGTAAAGAACCGAACTAAATATTTTTGGGAATTACTCGTACATTTCTTATCCGATTTCAATGAACGTGGCTTTAAATTAAAGGTAAGGAATCAAGCTTTCGAATTATCTAGTAAGCTACTAGAGATGGTGCTGGCCTAGTAGCAACATTGGATACAAATTTTAATGAAAGCTGCCGAAATCCATACCCGATTAAATTAGACTCCTCAAAAGGCGTCACGACGTCTAGAACGCCGGAAGCTACACCTGTTTTACCATAAAATCGATAATTTATTCTGATCATACAACTCGTCTTAACTCCGTTAACGGAACTATGGCGACTTATTAGTGTTCATAGATAGGTACGTTTTATGCGATTCCCACCTCTATGGAATTTTATAAATTTCACCAAGAATTGCGGTTTTTCAAGCCTAAAATGGCGGTTGTGGGAGTTCGAAACGCAGAAGACGTTCAGAAACGACCTCCTGTCAAGAAAAAATGCGCGGACTCGCTCAAGCTTCGGATAAAATGGCAACAACGCTCTAACTAAAGCATCTCTGGCTTTTTCTCAACATTGGATACAAATTTTAATGAAAGCTGACGAAATCCATTCCCGGTTAAATTAAGACACTGGAAAATGCGTCACGACGTCTAGAACGCTGGAAGCCACACCTGTTTTGCCATAAAATCGATAATTTATTCAGATTATCCAACTCGTCTTAACTCCGTTAACGGAATTATGACAACTTATTAGTGATCATAGATACGTTTTATGCGATTCCCGCCTCTATGGAATTTTGTAAATTTCACCAAAAATTGCGATTTTTCAAGCCTAAAATGGCGGTTGTGGGAGTTCTAAAGTCAGAAAACGTTCAGAAACGATCTCCTGTAAAAAAAAATGCGCAGACTCGCTCAAGTTTCGGACAAAATGGCAACCTCGCTCTAACTAAAGCATCTCTGGCTTTTTCTCAACAATGGATACAAATTTTAATGAAAGCTGACGAAATCCATTCCCGATTAAATTAAGACCGTCTTATTATGACTATGTCACAATCATGTAATGCTGCAGCTGCAAGACGGCCCGAACGTGCGAATACTTACAAAGTTAATTACGTGAGTGAGCGGAGAATTTTATTGAATTCATGAATAAAACAAGGATGAAACATATGATTGTCTTTCGTTATATTATATTTTGTTTCTGGCTTCATCTATGAACTGAATATACCCGGAAACATTCGTGAACAGTCCAAAATTTTCGCTGGAACAACCACTCTCACTTGGCGGCGACAAACTGACCATCCCCTTCAAGTAGTACCTCCCGTTGTTGTTATTCCTGAACACCAAACCACCCCCACTGTCCCCCTTGCACACAGATTTACCTAAAACAAAAAAAATCATTTTCTCACTTTAAACAATCGACTCTACTTTGATTGAAATATCCGACGCACATTTTGTCGTGTATCAGATAATTATTAGCGAATGAAGGAGAGCTCTCACAATCTTTTTTGTCCAAAACAGGAACTTTTAACACTTTGAGTGTATCAGTTTGTCTGCCATCTTCAGTAATACCCCATCCAGGCACCTGCAACTTCCTATTAATTTCAAATAAAACAATTTCTTGCAACGTACCCAGCCTTCTGCTGCAAGATTTTGGTCAATATCAGGCGAAGGACTGACACAAACAGGTTGCACCCTTAAAGACAGTTGGAAAGTAATTTCGGTAAAAAGTACTGCAATATCGGCCAGGTAATGTTGGAGAAACCCTCGGTACGAATCGTGAATCACTATTTTTGTGATCTAGAATCAAAAAATTATTCGTATAGCTTCGGTTTCAACGTACGTTGGAGTACTGGACTTCGGATCCTTCTTTGCTACTTCGGTACTCTGTGTAGTACTTTCCTACAGCCACCTCGTAGTTTTCTTTAGGAAGAAGTGCACCGTCAAATGAAGCAGTCACGCAATGAGCAGCTGGAAATTAAACTCGTAGGAAAAATTACACGTTTCAGCTCAGTACCTACCGGTTAAAATCATGTTTCGGCTTATCAGGGAACCCCCGCAACCTAAAATTTTCTTTTTGTTGTAAATTGCGACTTGCCATGGAAAGTTTTCAATATTAGTGTCGTCTCCTCCATAAACTAACAACTTAGCGTCTGTCGTTCCGTTCCTATTTCCGCAAACTTAAATAAAATAGTAAAAATCGCAAAAAACAACCCCTACCTAATTTGCAATCGGGAAGATCCTGCAGCCAAACCCCATCCCTACAAATCCTACTCCCAGTTTTAAACAAATTAAAATCCTGGTAGTATTCTTTGCATCTGAAAGTGGCTACGGTGGAGCTCGGTACGTTTGTGCAGTTCTCGGTTTCGATATTGTTGAACTTGCATTTAACTTCAGTTTTTGGTGTGCTGTAAATCGGGCTGCATTTGGCTAAGCATTCGCCGACTTTCGAGTTCCATTTTCCGTTCTCACAAATGAGATAGTCCTTCCCTTCGAGGAGGTACTCGCGGTGGCAAAATATATTCAATATAGTACCCGAGGAGACGTTATCCTTCGGGAAGAAAGTTTCGTTGCTCAAGACGTTCCAAACCCCGTTTCTGGGATAACTGGGCAAGGCGCAAGGTTTTGGGGATGTTTCGCTTCTGCGATCCTCAGATCCTTCGTTTTCACTAAAATAAGAAATTCTATAAAAACTGGAAACTGGAGGATTTATATGCACGGAACGGGCGAGTAAAAATGAAAATAATTTGACATTTGCAAGACTTTGGGCTTTGGCTGAAGAAGTCGAAAGACTGAACCTTGCTATAGATAAGGCGACCAACAGGTAGCACAGCAGAAACCCCGGTAACCGGAAAAAAAGCCCCTGGAAAAAAATCCCCCTAGTGCTCCGTTATGCACCAAAACATTGAGATTTGATGAAGTACCTTTTAGTGCCGGAACAAAATGCGAGGCACTATTGGTTTAGCTTATTCGCTCGCTCGCTCGCTCGCTCCGCAAGGGTTGCACGCAGCTGTCGGAAACTCAACGTACATACATATATCGGTAAAATTTTGCGGGGAATGCGTTTTTCGCAAAATCGAACTGATGGGGTGGAAATTAGGGGTTGCAACTCGAAATTCCGCTTAATAAGTGTTGGTCGAAACTGGCGTCATTCGATAGCTTTCCATTAATGATTCGAAAAAGGTGTCATTCATATTTTGTGAAAAGCCACCCTTATAGGCGCTACAACCCCTAACATGCAGAAACACAAGAATACGAGAACTCAAAAACTACTCAACGTATCAAGGCAGAATTTGGTGTGTGAATTTCCAGTGACATTATAGGTGGATGGACAAATTTTCAATAATATCTGACAAAGGGGATGAAATTTAAGGGTTGAAACTTGAAATTTCTTCAAGTAAATGGTAGCCTAAAATTACGGGGCTCGATAGATTTCGGTCAACTATTGAAAAAAGGTCTTATGAGTTTTCAACCTAAAACCAACCCCTAGGCTATTAACCATATTTATATAAATATATGTGTATGCGTATTGATCCCTTTGGGGAGGCAAATTCAGGGGGTTCTTTTATCGACTGAAATCAAAGAATTGGCCGCGATTGTTGATTTGCTCCGACTTTTACTGCCCTAGGGCAATCCGTTTCGAAACTGTGCCCATTAATCATATAATGGTCAGTTTGGGGAGGTGACCTGGTTCTGATCTCGGCTAGTGATTCTGCATTCCCAAACTGACCAATGGATATATAACTGGTTGCCTAAATTCACAAATCCATAGACAACAGCATATATACAGGGTCTTTTTTTATTATTGTCCTACTTTTAAATTGTCATATCTCCTTTATTACTTGGGATATTCCCCTGAAATAAAAACAGAATGGTAGATCGTACTCCCAAGTTTTGTTCTGGACCATACTCTCAACGATCACCGTTGGATCTTAAGCGCTGTGGATACAACTTGCTTTTTTTTAAATGGGACATCCGGTATATTCTTGCACGGATCGATAGTGAATTTTCTTCTAATTTCATTGATATAGGATAGTCGATGTCTGGGGTTGATAGTTTTCGAGAAAAAAATTTGTGAAAATAAATTGTTTTTATAATTTATGGCTATGTAGTGAAGGTCTGAGTATTCTAAGAAAATTGTAACCTTCTTTAGTATCATAGCAGCAAAGTAGGTAACTGATTTATTCACCTTAAAACATTACAAATTCAAAATTTCAAAATGATTGCCATTTTCATTTAGAGATTCTCGTAGATTCGAATGGGCCGATTATTTCAAATTTAATTTTTTTTCTCGAAAACTATCAACCCCAAACATCAACTTATCCTATATCAATGAAATCAGAAGAAAATTCACTCTCGATCCGGGCAAGCATATACCGGGAGTCTCATTTAAAAAAAAGCAAGTTGTATCCACAGCGCTTAAGATCCGACAGTGATCGTTGAGATTATGGTCCAGAACAAAACTTGGGAGTGTGGTCTACCATCCTGTTTTTACCTCATGCGATTATCTCAAGTAATAACGCAGATATGACAATTTAAAAGTGGGACAATAATAAAAAAAGACCCTGTACAACGATCCCTTTGAGGAAGTATTCCTTAACAATTACTGCAAATAGAGACGTTTTTTCTAGAGGAACATATCAGTAGTTCCCACTTTCTACAGATATGTTTCATGACGTTTGGGGTACTTGGTTTTAGTGGAATAGGCTTTTGATACTACTTTTTACAGTGAAAGAACCCTTAGGGTGATCCGACTTATTACTCGAAGTAAGGATTCGCCCTGGGGAATGTAACGCCCCTATTTGTGGAAAGAGTGAGTCCCTACTCAATCAGGAAACTTCATGAGGCAATCGTGCGGTGATTACTGATTTTCTGAGAAAAACCTTAGGAACGGAGCTTTGGCGCTTTTCGTGACAGTCACATTTTTGGACATAAACAATTTTTTTCTGCTTTGAAAGGGTTCTGTTCACCACAAGTAGGGGGACGGGAGGTAGTTCTGTGAGCTTTTCTGCGAACAAATAATTTTATTATGTTTGGGGTAGTGATTTGAGGTGGCTCTTGTGAGGTTTCTGCCAGGAAACCTCAAAGATGTTGTATTTATCGATATTAGGGAAAGCTTCCCCAAAGGGATCAATGCACATACACTATTGACACTTATTGTCTATGTATTAGTCCCTTTGGGGAACTCAAATTTTGGGGAACCTAGCATTTTTGGGCGTAGGCTAATTTTTTGTACATTGGGAGGACTCCTGAATAGGCTCGGTTTATCAAGCGGAAGAGAGAGTCAATTTGGGCAATGCAACACCCCTATCTGAGGAAAGGGATTAGCTTTGAGTACGACGCTCACTTAGGGACTATCATGAGGTTTCCAGCAGTGCTTTGAGGTGGTTCTTGTGAGCTTTCTGCTAGGAAACCTCAAAAATGTTACCTTTCTCGATGTTATGCAAAGCTTCCCAAAGGGATCAATGTATATACCCTATTGACACTTATTGTCTATCTATTGGTCCCTTTGGGAAACTCCAATTTTAGGAAAAAGAACATTTTTTGGCGTAAACAATTTTGTTCTACATTAGGAGGACTCCTGAACAGGGCCGCTCACCACCCGCAAGGGAGAGTCTATTTGTGGAATGTAGCACCCCTATCTGCAGAAAGGGATTAGCTTTGAGTACGACCCTCCCTTAGAAACCATCGTGAGGCTTCGGGCAATGGTTTGAGGTGGTTCTTACGAGGCTTCTGCTAGGAAACCTCAAAAATGTTGCATTTCTCGATATTAGAGAAAGCTTCCCCAAAGGGATCAACGTACATACCCTATTGACGTATATTGTCTATCTATTGGTCCCTTTGGGAAACTCTAATTTTAGAGAAAATTTTATTTTTATTTTTTTCTACATTGGGAGGACTCCTGAACAGGCCCGTTTACCACACGGAAGGGAGAGTTTATTTGGGGAATGTAGCACCCCTATCTGCAAAAAGGGATTAGCTTTGGGTACGACACTCCCTTAGGAACCATCATGAGGCTTCGGGCAACGGTTTGAAGTGGTTCTTACAAGGTTTCTGCCTCAAAAATGTTGCATTTCTCGGTATTAGAGAAAGCTTCCCCAAAGGGATCAATGTACATACCCTATTGACGTATATTGTCTACCTATTGGTCCCTTTGGGAAACACTAATTTTAGAGAAAATCACATTTTTGGGCGTAAGCAATTTTTTTCTACATTGGGAGGACTCCTGAACAGGCCCGTTCACCACCCGGAAGGGAAAGTCTATTTGGGGAATGTAGCACCCTATCTGCGGAAAGGGGTTAGCTTTGAGTACGACACTCCCTTAGGAACCATCATGAGGCTTCGGGCAACGGTTTGAAGTGGTTCTTGCAAGGTTTCTGCCTCAAAAATGTTGCATTTCTCGGTATTAGAGAAAGCATCCCCAAAGGGATCAATGTACATACCCTATTGACGTATATTGTCTATCTATTCCCCAAAGGGATTTGGGAAACTGTAATTTTAGAGAAAATCACATTTTTCGGCGTAAGCTATTTTTTTCTACATTGGGAGGACTCCTGAACAGGCCCGTTCACCACCCGGAAGGGAGAGTCTATTTGGGGAATGTAACACGACTATCTGCGGATAGGGATTAGCTAGGATATTGCAACTGAGTACGTCACTCACTTAGAAAACATCATGAGGCTTCAGGCAGTCATTTGAGGTGGTTCCGTGAGGTTTTCTCCGAGGAAACATCAAAAATGTTATTAATCTCGATATTAGGGAAAGCTTCCCCAAAGGGATCAATGCACATGCACTATTGACATTTATTGTTTATGAATTGATCCCTTTGGGGAATTTTTCTACGTTAGAAGGGCTCCTGGATAGTCTCCGTTTACGGCGCGGAAGGGGGCCCGATTTAATTAATGTAACACCCCTATTCGTGGAATGTAACGCATCTGTTTGTGGAAAAACGTTACCCCTATTTGTGGAAGATGAGTGGGGCTCTGAATTCCTCATTCGCTTAGGAGCCACCATGAAGCATTTATGCTATGATTTAAGGTGGTTTTATGGTTTTTTGGTTTATGAATTTATGGTTTTATGGTACTTTTTTCCGCATTGGAAGGGCTTCTGCACAGTCCAGGGTCACCACGTTGAAGAAGAGGTTCATTTTGGGAATGCAACACAACTATTCGTGGAAAGGGGCCAGCATTGAGCCTCCTACTCGAATAAGAACCATTATGAAGCGTTTATGTAGTGATTTGTGGTGGTTTCCTGTGATTAATCCTGAAAGATGTTGCTTTTTTCGACATTAGGGAAAGCTTCCCCGAAGGGATCATTGCACATATACTTTTGTCTATGCATTGGTCAATTTGGGGAAGTCAGATTTTTGAAAAATTTATCTTTAATGGCCCGTTGTTCAAATTGAGGGGTTTTCGGTAGTGGACGATGATAAAACCCGTGTTTGCAATAATTCTAATAAGCGGTCATTTAAAATGAGTCTGTTCAGCAAAATTCAGGGGTAGTTTCCGGGGGGGGGAGGGTGATAAAATCCGGCTTAGCTAATTGAAAGTGTGATCGAAGATGAAGCATTTATTTTTGTTTAAAATGTCTATTCAAGAAAATTTGGAAAAAAATCTAAGTGCCCAGGGACAGCCTCGGAAGGTTAGAAGCACCAATTTTGGAAAACATGTCAGTTTAGCGAAATTTAGTAGTATTCAGGAAATTATGTGGTTCCGATACTATCCCGTATATAACAATTACGAAAATACGTTCCATGACAGAATTTTAATAGAGTGGGAGCGTTTTGGGACAACCTGTATGTTGTTATCGTTAAGCAACCACATTTTCATAGCTGAAACCATTAAGGGTATTAATATTATTATTAGTATGTTTGGTTGCCATTTTATTTGCATCAGGCGTTTGAGGATTACGCTGTCTGTAATGGTGTCGTATCATCTCATCCCAATAACCAACTCATCCCAGGTGACAACTCATCCCAGACCAACTCATCCCAGACCAACTCATCCCAAACCAACTCATCCCAGACCAACTCATCCCAGACCAACTCATCCCAGACCAACTCATCCCAAACCAAGTCATCCCAAAAGACAACTCATCCCAGAACGCAACTCATCCCAGACCAAGTCATCCCAACGGACAACTCATCCCAACAGACAACTCATCCCAGCAGACAACTCCAGCAGACAACTCATCCCAGATCAAAATATCGGTTTGCAGTGGGAGAAGCTAGGGCAGTTCAGGTCTATGTCAGGTCATGTTTTTTTTTTAATAACATTCTCTCTCAAATTTTGCTCGTCCAAAGTTCCACGCGAGCAAAGCGTCAAAATATCGGTTTGCAGTGCGAGAAGCTAGGGCAGTTCAGGTCTATGTCAGGTCATGTTTTTTTTTTAATAACATTCTCTCTCAAATTTTGCTCGTCCAAAGTTCCACGCGAGCAAAGCGTCAAAATATCGGTTTGCAGTGCGAGAAGCTAGGGCAGTTCAGGTCTATGTCAGGTCAGGTTTTTTTTTTAATAACATTCTCTCTCAAATTTTGCTCGTCCAAAGTTCCACGCGAGCAAAGCGTCAAAATATCGGTTTGCAGTGCGAGAAGCTAGGGCAGTTCAGGTCTATGTCAGGTCAGGTTTTTTTTTTAATAACATTTTCTCTCAAATTCTGCCCGTCCAAAGTTCCACGCGAGCAAAGCGTCAAAATATCGGTTTGCAGTGCGAGAAGCTAGGGCAGTTCAGGTCTATGTCAGGTCAGGTTTTTTTTTTAATAACATTCTCTCTCAAATTTTGCCCGCCCAAAGGTTCACGCGAGCAAAGCGAGTAGGTACTCGTCGAAATATCGGTCTTGCAATGGTGCGAGAAGCTAGGGCAGTTCAGGTCTATGTCAGGTCAGGTTTTTTTAATAACATTTTTTTTAAATTCTGCCCGTGGAAAGTACGACGCAAGCTTTCGGCGGAGCCGAAAGCGAGTACTCTTCGAAATATCGGTTGGTCTGGGATGAGTTGGTTTGAGATGAGTTGTCTGTTGGGATGAGTTGTCGGTTGGGATGAGTCGTCTGTTGGGATGACTTGGTCTGGGATGAGTTGCGTTCTGGGATGAGTTGTCTTTTGGGATGAGTTGGTTTGGGATGAGTTCGTCTGGGATGAGTTGGTCTGGGATGAGTTAGTTTGGGATGAGTCGATCTGGGATGAGTTGGTCTGGGATGAGTTGTCAGATGGGATGAGTTGGTCATTGGGATGAGATGATACTAACCCGTCTGTAATACCGACTGTCTTCCGGTAATTACATGCTATGCCGCTGAGGCGGTGCGGATGCACTCCCCAAAGGGATCAATATCTAGCTAAGGCAGTTCGAGGAGTTCCCCAAAGGGTCCATTGGCTCCCCAAACGGATCATAGTATAAACATACCCTCCCCAAAAGGATCAATACACATACATATAAAAATATATTTTATTTATTTTTTCTGAAAACCAATAGATTTATTTATGAACAACTGAAGTCAGTAAATACGCAAGGAGTTATGTAACACCGGAAAAATAAACTCATCCCTGTAAATCATAAAGGGGTGAAATCATGAGGGGTTGAAAACATGGATCTACAAATCACCGGAATTTTTCAACGAATTGGGTTAGGGTGGTAAAATTGAAAACACAACTTCCTTTAGGGCGTGAGGGGGTGGCGAAATAGGGGGTTGGAGTTTAGGGGTGAAACGTCCATAAAACCCTGCAATTTGACACAGAGAAGAATATCTTCTGCGAAACTGTGTCATCTTATACACTGCATCTTCGAGAAGGGAGGGGTGAATTTTAGGAGAAATTTATCGAAGGGGATGAAAGTTAGGGGTGGAAACTTGAATTTTTACTGAATAATGTATAGCTGAAGATAATACCATTCGATAGCTTTCTATTGATGGTACAAAAAAGGTCTTATTCATCATTCGCGAAAAACGACCCTTAAAGGCGGTATAACCCCTTAACCTGCCGAAACACAAAAATGCTAGAACTCAAAAACTGCTCAACGTATCAGGGCTAAATTTGATGTGGTAATTTACAGCGCCACTGTAGGCGGAAGGGCAAATTTTCATTATTATCTAACAAGGGGGATGAAATTTAAGGGTTGAAACTGGAAATTTTGTCATGTAAGTGGTGGAATAAAATTATGGGGTTCGATAGACCTCGGTCAACCATAGAAAAGTCTTATGAGTTTTCAACCTAAAACCAACCCCTACGCTACTAACAACCCCTAGCCCTAGCAAGCGGAGTAAATACATTTTATTTTTTTTTTGCTTTCTTCTGATTTGTTAATAATTCAAAGCCATTTTCATTAATTTTTAACCCATCCGCAATTTTTCAACCCATTTCACGGTATGTGAACCCTCAAAGAGCAAAATTTACCCAGACCGCTTTTTTTTTGTGTGATTTTCGCTAGTTCTATACTTTAATTCCGGTAATTCTTTTCATTTACTCATTCCTGTTCATTTTCTATTTTGAAATTTTGTAACAACGAATTTTTTAATATTTCGCCTTTTTGACACATCTGTGTGTTTGCGGAGGCACTACTACTATTCTACTACGATTCCACCAGTAAGACCAGCCGCCCCTACATGCACATTAACTTGATAAACGTCTACCGAGATACACATCGCATTGATATACATCTTCCGTTGGCTTTTTCTTCTGTAATAAATGAACTCATTTGGATGATGATTACATTTTTCACTTTTTTCATCCCCCTTCGCAATGTTTCAACTCTTCAAACGCTTAATTTACATAATCGGGTTTTTTTGGTGTCTTTTTCCGTAATTTGACTAAGCCACGGTTGATCCTCATACCTTTTGACTTTTCATCCACCTTTACGATTTTTCAACTCCCTAAGTGCTAATTTTGCAAAATTCGCATAATTTCGTCTTTCGTTGGTAATAAAATTGAACGCATTTGGGATTCAGTTTACCTTTTATTTCGTAATTCTACTTAATCACACTTAATTTTCACTCTTCTAGACTTTTCATCCCTTTTTGTAATTTTTCAAAATTCGCCAAATTTTATTTTAATTCCGGTAATTCTTTTTATGTACTGTTAAGGTTGCGATTTATTACCACGCCACTGGTTATTACCTTGTATTACTTTTCCGATTTAATTAGTACGCCACTGTTTGCCTGACCATGTGTTTCATGTGTTAACGGTCGAAGCCTGGCTTCCGGCGTTCTCTTTGCTGCGGTCGGTCGTAGGAGTGCATCGTCTCGTTTTGCTAAACGTTAATTGGAAATAGTTGACGAACGGTGGAATTATAACTGTTTTGTTCATATGGCTGTATGCCCAATAAAACCGATTAACTAAATAGTTCCATTTTGAGGAACGTGGTTTAAACCCAAGAAAATAGCTAACGCGCACATGTTCAATATCTGCAACGTGAAATAAATTCTCTGTCTTTCTGTACCTTTCTGTACTGTTTGTACGAGAAGTACTAATTTCTTTAATTATTCATCTGTACATCTGTACATCTTTCATTGACTTTTAAAGACCACCTGAAAAATTAAATTAATAAGTACTTAAAATGCTTACATATCATTCCGTGCGTTGTTTATAAAGTCCGAATATATAGAAACGTCAGTGTAATAAGTGTAGTGCCTCGACGTGCAGGGAGTAACTCCCATACTAATTATGCCTCTTAGATAAAACTTCCCGTCAGTTTGATTCCTGACAACCAGTCCTCCTCCTCCATCCCCAGAGCACGTATCTTTGCCGCCTTCAACATCTCCTCCGCAAAATTTGTCGTAGGCGAAGTTCGTACTCAATTCCTCCGGTTCGACCTTCTGGCAAAAAGTACGATTTAATATTCGCATCTTCACTTCCTGTAGAGTTTTTGGCAGTTGATCAGAGCTGTCGAGGTAACCCCATCCTGCCACCCAGCCCTCAGAAAAATCTCCTTCTTCGAAACTTAGGCAAGCGGGTTGCACCAAATGGGATATCCTAAACGGATTTTTCGTCACCAAAATCGCGATGTCTGAAATCGCGCCATTCAAGGATCCTCGGTATCGTTCGTGAATCAAAATTCGCTTCAAAGATGAATACTGGACGGCAGCATCAGACGTCGAGTTAAATTCTCTATCGTACTTGCCAACCGCAAGTTGGTGTGGATAAAATCGTGACACGCACTGTGCCGCTGAAAATTTTCGTTAATAAGTGTCCAACTTAGTCGTGTAGTGTGACTAAGCCCTAACGGGCTGCAATGAAATTTTTCAGCAAAAGAAATAGTATATATATATGTTATATATGTATGCGTATTGATCCCTTTGGGGAGGCAAATTCAGGGGGTTCTTTTATCGACTGAAATCAAAGAATTGACCGCGATTGTTGATTTGCTCTGACTTTTACTGCCCTAGGGCAATCCGTTTCGAAACTGTGCTCATTAATCATATAATTGTCAGTTTGGGGAGGTGACCTGGTTCTGATCTCGGCTAGTGATTCTGCATTCCCAAACTGACCATTATATATTTTTCTCCAATGGATATATAACTGGTTGCCTAAATTGACAAATCCATAGACAACAGTATATGTACAACGATCCCTTTGAGGAAGTATTCCTTAACAATTACTGCAAATAGAGACGTTTTTTCTAGAGGAACATATCAGTAGTTCCCACTTTCTACAGATATGTTTCATGACGTTTGGGGTACTTGGTTTTAGTGGACAATAGGCTTTTGATACTACTTTTTACACTGAAAGAACCCTTAGGGTGATCCGACTTATTACTCGAAGTAAGGATTCGCTCTGGGGAGTGTAACGCCCCTATTTGTGGAAAGAGTGAGTCCCTACTCAATTAGGAACCTTCATGAGGCAATCGTTCGGTGATTTCTGATTTTCTGAGAAAAACCTTAGGAACGGCGCTTTGGCGCTTTTGGTGACAGTCACATTTTTGGACATAAACAATTTTTTTCTGCTTTGAAAGGGTTCTGTTCACCACAAGTAGGGGGACGGGAGGTAGTTCTGTGAGCTTTTCTGCGAACAAATAATTTTATTATGTTTGGGGTAGTGATTTGAGGTGGCTCTTGTGAGGTTTCTGCTAGGAAACCTCAAAGATGTTGTATTTATCGATATTAGGGAAAGCTTCCCAAAAGGGATCAATTCACATACACTATTGACACTTATTGTCTATGTATTAGTCCCTTTGGGGAACTCAAATTTTGGGGAACCTAACATTTTTGGGCGTAGGCTAACACTATTGACATTTATTGTCTATGGATTGATCCCTTTGAGGAACTAAAATTTTAGAGAATATAATAATTTTGGGAGTAGGCAGAGCTGGGAAAGTTACTTTGAAATAGTAACTAGATACTTTTCAAGTTACTTTTCATAAAAGTAACTTAAGTTACTGAAGTAACTAGATACTTTACTGAAAAAAGAACTTAGTTACAAGTTACTTATGAAAAGTAACTAGATATAGTATCTAGTTACTTTTGAAGTAACTTAGTTACTTTTGGTATCTAGATACTTTTAAAAAGTAACTAAATACTTCTGTAAGTAACTAGATACAGTATTTTAGTTACTTTTGGCGTAATTTAGTTACTTTTCATTAATGTTATAGAAACGGTTGGGATTGAGTTTAAATTTAATTAAATACCTCGACAATTTCGGAGGAGGATAATTTTTTAAAATCTGTAGCTAGCTAATAGCTATTCATTTTGCGCTTTGTATGTTGTACCATTAAAATTCTTTTCTACCAATAGGTGCATCTAGATTTATGATAAATTAGAGCAAGCCAGTTTCATTGCGTTGCGTTACTAACCAAAGAATAAAGATCATGGTCCACTAAAATTATAAATCTTGATGATTATGGTATGTACATACAACCCATACAGGGTTTTTTAAAACTTCCCACCTCTTGAATATTTTTGGATGTAATAAAGAAAGTTAAATATTGAATTGAAATAAAAGCTGGCCAATCCCGCACGGAGGGGGACACTTGCGCGTATATTAAGGGAATTTTTTCCACTTCCGGTTCAACCGGAAATGATCTTAACTTTGTTTTTTCAAATGGAATGACACCTTTTTCTCAACGGATTCGGAATGTACAATTTTTTTCTGAGTTAGAAACATGTATCATACTTGACCGAAAGTGCAGTCACGGCCACCCTAGATTTTCAAAAATATCGAAGAAATCGGTGAAATATTGAGATTTTCGAAAAACGCAAAAACCACAAAAGTTAGTTGTTTTGATGCAAATTTACCTGAGCAATTTCATTTTTTGATTTCTCATTTCTATCAAATTTTCTCTTACCTCACAATCTGTCAAAATCTCAAAAGTAAATAAAAAGAAAATGTCAATGGGCAGATGAATTATGGCATCAAAAAATTCTGTTTTACCCAGCCTATAGAAATACAACTTTTCTGAAAATTGTTGATATTATTGTAAAAGTATCTTATTGCATAAAAAGTAACTAGTTACGTTGGAAAGTAACTAAATACATGAAAAGTAACTAGATACATGAAAAGTAACTAGTTACTTTTTTATGTCTTTAGATACTTACCAAAAGTAACTAGTTACAAGTTACTTCAGTAAAGTAACTAGATATAGTTACTTTTCGCAGGGAAAAAAAAAGTAACTAGTTACTAAGTAACTTAGTTACTTTTTGTAACTAGTTACATAAAAGTAACTTTTTTCTAAAGTTACTCCCAGCTC
The DNA here is from genome assembly GCA_963924575.1 of Pycnomerus fuliginosus. Taxonomy (NCBI): domain Eukaryota; kingdom Metazoa; phylum Arthropoda; class Insecta; order Coleoptera; family Zopheridae; genus Pycnomerus; species Pycnomerus fuliginosus. Next base: position 40,461 of record CAWUQC010000018.1, on the reverse strand, counting down.
TGGGAGTAGGTTAATTTTTTGTACATTGTGAGGACTCCTGAGTAGGCCTGGTTCATCAAGCGGAAGGGAGAGTCACTTTGGAGAATGTAACACCACTATCTGAGGATAGGGATTACCTTTGAGTACGACAATCTCTAGGGAACCATCGTTAGGTTTTGGGCAGTAATTTGAGGGGGTTCTTGTGAGTCTACTGCTAGGAAACCTCAAAATGTTGCCTTTCTCGATACCAGGGAAAGCTTCCCCAAAGGGATCAATGCACATACACTATTGACACTTATTGCCTATGTATTAGTCCATTTGGGGAACTCAAATTTTGGGCGTAGGCTAATTTTTTGTATATTGGGAGGACTCCTGAGTAGGCCTGGTTCGTCAAGCATAAGGGAGAGTCAATTTGGGCAATGCAACACCCCTATTTGAGGAAAGGGATTAGCTTTGAGTACGACGCTCACTTAGGAACTATCATGAGGTTTCGAGCAGTGCTTTGAGGTGGTTCTTGTGAGGTTTCTGCTAGGAAACCTCAAAAATGTTACCTTTCTCGATGTTATGCAAAGCTTCCCCAAAGGGATCAATGTATATACCCTATTGACACTTATTGTCTATCTATTGGTCCCTTTGGGAAACTTTAATTTTAGGGAAAAGAACATTTTTTGGCGTAAACAATTTTGTTCTACATTAGGAGGACTCCTGAACAGGCCCGTTCACCACCCGGAAGGGAGAGTCTATTTGGGGAATGTAGCACCCCTATCTGCGAAAAGGGATTAGCTTTAACTACGACACTCCCTTAGGAACCACCATGAGGCTTCGGGCAACGGTTTGAGGTGGTTCCTGCAAGGTTTCTGCCTCAAAAATGTTCATTTCTCGATATTAGAGAAAGCTTCCCCAAAGGGATCAATGCACATACCCTATTGACGTAAATTGTCTATCTATTGGTCCCTATGGGAAACTCTAATTTTAGAGAAAATCACACCTTTGGGCGTAAGCTAATTTTTTCTACATTGGGAGTACTCCTGAACAGGCCCGTTCACCACCCGGAAGGGAGAGTCTATTTGGGGAATGTAGCACCCCTATCTGCGAAAAGGGATTAGCTTTGAGTACGACACTCCCTTAGGAACCATCATGAGGCTTCGGGCAACGGTTTGAGGTGGTTCTTGCAAGGTTTCTGCCTCAAAAATGTTGCATTTCTAGATATTTGGGAACGCTTCCCCAAAGGGATCAATGTACGTACATTAGTGACGCTATTACCTATGTATTGGTCCCTTTGGGGAATTTAATTTTCTAATAAAAAATCTATTTCACCCTTTCTGGTGCTTTATTGTGCCCTAGTAGCTTTCAAACGTTTTGTAGTATAAAACTAGGGTTCCTAGTATTGCTCAGTAGCAAAAGTAGGTACACGAGTTCCAAAAATCTTCGGATTGTACCCTATAATAGCATCCTACGGATTATCTACTAGTTTGGGCAAATTTGAAGCTTTAATTCAGATATGACATTGCAATTGAGTACGTCAATCACTTAAAAGACATCATGAAACTTCAGGCCGTGATTCGAGGTGGTCTTGTGTGGTTTTCTAGCACAAAACCTCAAAAGTGTTGCTTTTCTCGATATTAGGGAAGGCTTCCCCAAAGGGATCAATGTAGGTACATACCCTATTGACGTATATTGTCTATCTATTGGTCCCTTTGGGAAACTCTAATTTTAGAGAAAATCACATTTTTGGGCGTAAGCAATTTTTTTCTACATTGGGAGGACTCCTGAACAGGCCCGTTCACCACCCGGAAGGGAGAGTCTATTTGGGGAATGTAGCACCCCTATCTGGGTTAAGGGATTAGCTTTAACTACGACACTCCCTTAGGAACCACCATGAGGTTTTGGGCAATGGTTTGAGGTGGTTCCTGCGAGGTTTCTGCTAAGAAACCTCAAAAATGTTGCATTTCTCGATATTAGAGAAAGCTTCCCCAAAGGGATCAATGTACATACCCTATTGACGTATATTGTCTATCTATTGGTCCCTTTGGGAAACTCTAATTTTAGAGAAAATCACATTTTTGGGCGTAAGCTATTTTTTTCTACATTGGGAGGACTCCTGAATAGGCCCGTTCACCACCCGGAAGGGAGTCTATTTGGGGAATGTAGCACCCCTATCTGGGTTAAGGGATTAGCTTTAACTACGACACTCCCTTAGGAACCACCATGAAGCTTCGGGCAATGGTTTGAGGTGGTTCTTGCGAGGTTTCTGCTAAGAAACCTCAAAAATGTTGGATTTCTCGATATTAGAGAAAGCTTCCCCAAAGGGATCAATGTACATACCCTATTGACGTATATTGTCTATCTATTGGTCCCTTTGGAAAACTCTAATTTTAGAGAAAATCATATTTTTGGGCGTAAGCTATTTTTTTCTACATTGGGAGGACTCCTGAACAGGCCCGTTCACCACCCGGATGGGAGAGTCTATTTGGGGAATGTAACACGACTATCTGAGGATAGGGATTAGCTAGGATATTGTAACTGAGTACGTCACTCACTTAGAAAACATCATGAGGCTTCAGGCAGTCATTTGAGGTGGTTCCGTGAGGTTTTCTCCGAGGAAATATGTTATTAATCTCGATATTAGGGAAAGCTTCCCCAAAGGGATCAATGCACATGCACTATTGACATTTATTGTCTATGAATTGATCCCTTTGGGGAACTCAAATTCAGGAGAAAATTTAATTTTCCGGCTTATGCTAAATTTTTCTACGTTAGAAGGGCTCCTGGATAGACTCCGTTCACGGCGCGGAAGGGGGCCCGATTTGTTTAATGTAACACTCCTATTTGTGGAATGTAACGCATCTATCTGTGGAAAAACGTTAGCCTTGAGACCCCTACTGAGCGGGGAAGCATTTATTCAGTGTCCTGGACGGTAGCACCCCTATTTGTGGAAGATGGGTGGGGCTCTGAATTCCTCATTCGCTTAGGAGCCACCATGAAGCATTTATGCTATGATTTAAGGTGGTTTTATGGTTTTTTGGTTTATGAATTTATGGTTTTATGGTACTTTTTTCCACATTGGAAGGGCTTCTGCACAGTCCAGGGTCACCATGTTGAAGAAGAGGTTCATTTTGGGAATGCAACACAACTATTCGTGGAAAGGGGTCAGCATTGGGCCTCCTACTCGAATAAGAACCATAATAAAGCGCTTATGTAGTGATTTGTGGTGGTTTCCTGTGATTAATCCTGAAAGATGTTGCTTTTTTCGACATTACGGAAAGCTTCCCCGAAGGGATCATTGCACATATACTTTTGTCTATGCATTGGTCAATTTGGGGAAGTCAGATTTTTGAAAAATTTATCTTTAATGGACCGTTGTTCAAAATGAGGGGTTTTCAGTAGTGGACGATGATAAAACCCGTGTTTGCAATAATTCTAATAAGCAGTCGTTTAAAATGCGTCTGTTCAGCAAAATTCAGGGGTAGTTTCCGGGGGGGGAGGGTGATAAAATCCGGCTTAGCTAATTGAAAGTGTCATCGAAGCTGGAGCATTTATTAACCTCCCCACTCCACTTCACCACTTAAAAAAAAAGGGAGGTTACTGCAATCACTAAAATTTTCGAATTCGAGATAACACCAGATCTTCACGTTTTGAGGTCTCAGGAACCGAGAAAAGGGGTTTTTAAAATGTGTCTGTGTGTATGTACGTACGTACGTACGTTCGTTTGTAATCACGCCACAGCCAAAACCACTAGACCGATTTGGCTGAAATTTGGAACATAGGCATCTCGTAACCTAACTTAGATCTGAAAAGCTTTTGGAGCCAATCGTGTAACCGGAAATGCCATTTTGGCACATCAACTTTTAAATTTTAAATGCAAACCCCTATTTTTCACGTCACCATAAGAAAGACCTTCAAATCATTCTTTTAAAAATGTATTCATTCTTAGTGCCCTTTTGACCAAAAAATAAAAAAAAACCTCCCATTTTTTTAAAATTTTGTTTTGTTTGTTTGGGGAGGTTAAAATATTTTTATCGGACTTTAAAATCGCGGTACAGCTCAAGCCCCTGAACAGATTTGGCTGAAATTTTGCGCATGGGGATTGTATTGCCCGTCGAAGAGCTGAACAAATCTTGAATTCAATCGGCTCACGGAAAGTGCCGTTTTGGCACACCAATTTCCAAATTTAAAATTATTCCCTCATTTAACCATTAAAAACAAGTTTTTGAAAGATTTATGATCACCATCAGAAAGGTCTTCAAATTCTGGTTTTAAATAGGACAAAATTAATTCGCATTTAGCGCTTTTTGGTTCAAAAAATCGAAATTTTATAATAACACTAAAAAATGCAGCGGTGAAGCGGCTGGAACCTCCCCATCGCGTGGATCTTTGACTTGTGTTTCTAGCCGAATTAGCACAGAAATTGTATAAGACTGGTTTCAACGACCGTTTTAGAACTTTGGGGGTCCTGCGTAAAAAGGACTTACTAGTACTTATACCTACTCTTCTCTGATGAATGTTTCAATTTGTGCGTTCTAAAAAAGTTCTAAAACCATCATGGAAACCAGTCATACATTTTCTATGCTAATTCGACTAGAAACACAAGTCAAAGATCCGCGCGATGGGGAGGTTCCAGCCGCTTCACTGCTGCATTTTTTTGTTTAAAATGTCTATTCAAGAAAATTTGGAAAAAAATCTAAGTGCCCAGGGACAGCCTCGGGAGGTTAGAAACACCAATTTTTGAAAATACGTCAGTTTAGCGAAATTTAGTAGTATTCAGGAAATTATGAGGTTCCGATACTATCCCGTATATAACAATTACGAAAATACGTTCCGTGACAGAATTTTAATAGAGTGGGAGCGTTTTGGGACAACCTGTATGTTGTTATCGTTAAGCAACCACATTTTCATAGCTGAAACCATTATGATTATTAATATTACTAGTAGTATGTTTGGTTGCCATTTTATTTGCATCAGGCGTTTGAGGATTACGCTGTCTGTAATACCGACTGTCTTCCGGTAATTACATGCTATGCCGCTGAGGCGGTGCGGATGCACTCCCCAAAGGGATCAATATCTAGCTACGGCAGTTCGAGGAGTTCCCCAAAGGGTCCATTGGCTCCCCAAACGGATCATAGTATAAACATACCCTCCCCAAAGGGATCAATACACATACATATTGCAATACAATCAGTACATGTAAGATGTCTCTGAAGTTAGCTTGGGATTGGGATTGGGATTGGTGAAATTTACAGCGGACCAAACAATAGCGTTCGAATAATGTTTTCTTTGCTACAAAAACTCGATTCACCTGCCCTCGATTCAGCCTGCCCCCAAACTACAATATTATATGCCATATGACAATAACCAAGGCATAATACACATCCAACATGTTCCTCAGGTCGACACCTTTCTTTAATTGCCTGATTGCATAGAATGCTTTGTTAAGTTTACCAGAAACTGTCTCTATGAGTCTATGTGATAATCCTAAGGTCACTGGATATCTCTCTTTGGAGAGGTACGGCAATCAACCGGAAGTGTGTAGAAACACAAAAAGGAGAGAGAACATACCTTTACAATAAGTATGAGAGAAATGAATTTGTTTCCATTGTTACCTTTTGACACTGACAATGGCATTATTTGTCAGGTCATAAAAAATAACATAACTAATGCATAATAGAATAATCATAAAGTTCATAAGTTCAATTCATAAAGTCATAAGGGTTTTTCAGTAACGTTTTACATAATAGACATAAGGTAAGTATGGTCATGAGACAGGAGGTAACAATCGCAGGAATCAGCTTCAGTTAAAAAGATAGTTAAACATGTTAATGCAAACTATGAAAATGATTAATAATAATAATGTCGGTGTTGAACACAGACACCTCAAACGTTAAATCTAGTCACGAAGCCAATGCTTCATTTGATCCGGACCAACGACAGTATTAAAGGGTCGCTGTGTTAATTGATGACCCTCAATGTCTTCAATAACATATCGATCATGATCTAAGACAGATTTTACGACATATGGTCCTTTGAATTTCGGAATGAGCTTTTTGCTTATTCCAGGTGTAACATCGGTGTTCCGAATCACCACATAATCGCCAACTTCATAAATTGTGGCCGGTTTATGACTTTTATTATAATCGAGTTCGCTCCTTCTTTGAGATTTCTCTATATTTTGCATTGCCCTCTCGCGAACTACCTCTAAGTCTCTTTCTTCCTCGTCGATTAAGGTACCAATAACAATTTTCATGCGATCAGTTTCCTTTCCTACTTGTTCGACCCCGAATAACAATTTACTAGGTATCTCACCAATACTGCGACATACTGTATTATTAATGGCGAATTCTACTTCGTTTAATACAGTGTCCCATTTATCAGCACTTTCGCATAATTTAGATAAGACTGGAGTGATGACCCTATTAAAACGCTCTACTTGGCCGTTGGCTCGTGGTGTTCGAGCAGCTGTTAGAATGTGATCAACGCAATTCTCCTTCAAAAAATTTGTAAAAACTTCTGACGTAAAACAAGCACCTCGATCACTAATAATTCGCCTTGGTTTACTGTAAGTTCTAAAGTACTCCTCTAGATGCTTAATCACTTCACTAGTCTTAGTGGACTTGCAAGGGTACAATCTAATAAACTTGGTAAAAGCATCGATAACTGATAGAATATATTTATTTTTCCGAGGTCTGGTTTGGTCTAATGGTCCATAATGGTCAATATGAATGGTTTGGAATGGCTTATTTCCTTTCGGGATATTATGCAAAAAGCCTTCTTGCTTTCCACTAACAGGAGAAAACTCAATGCATTTTAAACAATTAGAAATGTACTTGCGAACCTTGTCGGTTAGATTTGGGAACCAGTATACCTTTTTGATGTTATAAACAACCTTATCGAGTGCCATATGACCTAAGTCATCATGGCAAGTGCGAATTATATTCTGTTCCATGCTACTAGGAACATAGAATAGTAGTTTGCTGTTCTTTTCTTTACGATATACAAGTCCATCACGTAACTCATAAAACTTGCAATCACCCGATCCTAACTGATCTCTAACTTTTATTGTTTCTGGGTCTTGATTCTGTTTAATAGATAAAGTGTGTTCGAATGTGTTTCCCTCAAGAACTAAGACGCTATGGCAGCGACTAAGAGCATCCACGTGGACCATGCGCTTCCCTTCGCGACGCTTCATCTTATAATCATAATTTTGCAAATACATGGCCCACCTTGCTATACGCGGATTTATCGTTTGTTTTTGTAGAGTGAGATTCAGACTATTGCAATCTGTGATGATTGTGAATTTAATACCTGACAAATAAATTTCAAAACGTTTTAAAGCATAAATAATCGAAAGACATTCTAATTCAAAACTGTGGTACTTTGCCCCAGTCGGAGTGGTACGATGACTGTAGTAAAAAACTGGCTTAAATTTTCCGTCTTCTTGTTTTTGTAACAATATTGCACCGAATCCGCGGCTACTTGCACAATGCAGTTCTGTTTCTAATTTAGGATCATAAATAGCCAAAACCGGGTAAGTTGACAACAAATTTTTCAGTTTTTCAAAAGCATTAAATTCACCTGCTTCAAACTTGAACGGAACATTCTTCTTAACTAAAGCATAGAGAGGTTTCGCAATCACAGCAAAATTTGGGATAAACCTTCTAAAATAACTAGCTAGACATGCGAAACGATGAACCTCTTTATTATTACGCGGAATAGGATAATTGAGAACAGACTGTACATTAGAAACACTAGGCCTTATGCCATCTACATTGATTAAGTATCCAAGATAAGTTATTTCGGACCTTAAAAAGGAACATTTGTCCAAACGCAATTGTAACGAAAATTGGGCTGCCAACCGAAATACTTCCCTTAATATTTCAAAGTGTGATTCAAGTGTTTCTGTAGCAATCAGTATGTCGTCCAGGTACAGCAAAATTTTATTCGTTTGAATTAAATCATGAAATATTTCATTAAGATATCGACCGAACACACGCGGTGAATTAGTCAATCCAAACGGCATTTTGACGTATTCGTATTGCCCCAACGGAGTCACAAATGAGGCGTATTTGATAGAGGGCTCCGACACCTTCACGTGGTGAAAACCACTTTTCAGGTCAATACTCGTATAGTATTTTCTATTTTTCAGCCTATCCAATTGGTCGTCTATGTTTGGGGCGGGATAATTGTCTTTAATTGTGATACTATTTATCGCCCTGTAATCAATACATAACCGCAGGTCACCAGTCTTTTTACGTACTAAAACAATTGGACTTGCATAAGGTGATTTGCTTGGTCTTATTACCCCTTGCACCAATAAATCATCCAAAATAATTTTAAGTTTCTCCCTGTCGGCAAAACTGAGTCGTCTGGGCCTGCAACTTATGGGTTGGTCATGGGTAAGTTCGATCACCATCTCTACACCTGTTGAAGCCAAACTGGTTCCAAACTTCTGTCGGTATTCCGTCTCATATAGGTAATAATTCCAACCGTTTATGGTCGCTGTGTTCAACATCGACTCCAACAATAAAATTATTAGAGGCACTAAATGGTGTATTGACATAATTGATATCTAAAATTTCGTTCACCACAATATCGAGATCGTTAACTGAATTGACCTCAGGAGTATTGCTCAGTTTTGTCTGATTTTTATATTCAAAAATTTCGATCTTATCCGAAAATACAATGGTTATATTAGGGTTTGAAATTAAATCTCTACCTAAAATACAAGAATACGACATAGTGCTATCTGGTACAACATAAAAATTCAATTTAAGGTTTATACCATTAATCATAACGTTGGTACAAAACTTTCCAATAATTTCTAGCTTTGATCCATTAATACCAGTAAAACTGCTCGATGTATCAGGAACTATTAACTGTTGCGGTACAAACTTACTTTTAATGAAACTTATGGCGGCGCCACTGTCAACCAGTGCCTTAAGTTTGTAATCGCACAATTCATTATGCAATCGCACTGAATATGCAAGCTGGACCAAATACGGAGCTTTTTTAAGTTCATCATCATCCACTATATTGGTTGTGCTATCAGGCTTTGCATTCTTCTTTGGGCAATTTTTAATAATATGATCCAACTTACCACATTCGTAACAGGAGCCTTTTACTCTGGGCGGTTTATCACACCTGGAAGCTTGATGACCTAGTCGGTTGCAGTTATAACAACGGACATTTCTTTCATCAGTATTACCCCTAGAAGGTAAAGCCACAGGGTTTGCTTCAGTTATATTTGGATTGTTAGTCCCCCGGTGTCTTTGAGTAGATGGTGCCGGCTGGTTAGCTACACCCCTGTCCTCCTGTGTCGACACATTGGCCATAATTTCATACAAGTCCTCCAAAGATTCCATATTTCTTAACATCATTCTTGCTTGACTTTGCAAGGACTTATTATCGAAACCATCAATTACATATTGGATCATCTCTTCTTCCAGCACACTAGCTAAATTGCCCAAGTTGACTTTGTCGTGAAAATAATCGGAAAACTTTTCACCATGTTTCCATCTTCTCCGCTCAAAGTTTCTCCTCAACTGTACCATATTAGGTCTTCCTCCAAACATTCGTCGAAACTCAAATTTTAGAGACCTCCAAGGCATATTAATGAAATCAATTTTAGAGAGATACCAGTCTTTCGCTTTTCCAGTGAGCTTTCCAACTGCCAGAAGCTGCATGACACTTTCAGAGACCTGATACACATTCTGGATCATCTCCACTCGTTCCAACCATAGCACAACATTACTACATCACTATTTCCACTAAATTCTGGTATCAAAGCCGATATCTCATGATTGGAAAAACTTGAACCCAAGGATCCACTGCCGCTTTCTGGTCTCTGTTCACGTCGGGACTCTCTCTGTTGTTCATAACTTAAAACAGTCCTTACGGTGGCCTGGATAATGTCATCCACCGACATCTCCAAATTTCGGTTACCTCGGGGGCTTCCGGAGTCACCTTCTCCACTCTCAATCTCGCGATGCTCGTCCATGTTGAACGATGATCAATCCCACTTCTGAACTGTGGGGATGGCGAATTCATAAAAAGATACGATTCAAACTTCTTTAATATAAAAGCATAATAACGACTTTTTGTTTTTCCATCTTTCGTAACTGAAAAACGCTAAGTCATCTTGTTACCAACAGTTCTCCCAACTACACCATTAAAGTCCCTAAACAAGCAGGCAACCCTCAATACACCGACATGGGTTTTGGGGTGCATACCTCCTAATTTGCCCACAGAGTGATGAGTGTTTATAGGTATAATCTGTCCGGGATCCACACGACCGAGATTCACCCTATTTCCATGGCGAATCATTGTTGTCAACAATGAATCGCCATGGAAATCGGGTGAATCTCGGTCGTGTGGATCCCGGACCGACCATAGTTGGGGCTACATTCATGCACATTGTTGTTGCTGCACTGCTGCTGTATTTAAACAATAAAACGAAATTAACTTGATTTAGACTTTTGAAACCACTTGTTGCAAGGAAACCCAAAATCACAAAAAATTAACGCGGAACGGTTCATAAAGGGATCCACTATAAAACCATAACATAACAATATGGGAAATGTACTGCAAAGAAGCAAAAATAGACTTTGTAAGCACTAAGCAGCTATTTTACAACCAACTGTCAACTTTAGATAATTTTTGTGACATCTAACGTCATTTTTGTACAAACCTAAAAGAGAAAGAGATATGTTTCCTGTTATATCTCCATACCGTTTGCCGTACCTCTCTAAAGGGAGACATCCAGTGACCTTAGATAATCCCAATCAAGAGCCCATCTAGACGCAATTCCAAGAACTTAGTCGAGGGTGACAGCTCAACAATGATTGACTCCACGCTCGCAAAAAACTCCTCCGGCATAGAGCGCTTCCTAGTGAAATATAAACATTTCGTTTTCTCGGTATTAACCTATTCGCTTTACACCAGCGGCCAAATTCAAGAGCAATCTGATTTGCACGAGCGAGAAGCTCCCCAGGGTCCCGAGCAGCCACTGCAATTGACGTGTCATCCGCAAAAATAGTTGTCATACCGACTTTGATATGTAAAGGCAAGTCATTTATAAATGTCAAGAACAGCAGTGGTCCGAGGATAGAACCCTGAGGAAACCCCAACCCAGCGAGACGCCCCGCTGAAGTAACCGTGCCCACTCTGACCTGAAGGCTACGATTCGAAAAATAAGACTCGAGCCAAGTCAGCATCCCCCCCCGAATACCCAACTGATTCAACTTTTGGAGAACGAAGAAAATGTCGACCGAATCAAACGCGCTAGATAAGTCAAAAAACAAACACACAATATTGGGTAGTAGCACTCTCGACTGATTTCTGTGAACAGAAGCCATGCTGATGTGTCGATATTACGTGATATTTATCGAAAAATTTAATTATTCTATCAAAAATTATTCTTTCAAAAATTTTCGAAAATGTACTCACTATAGAGATAGGTCTATAGTTAAAATTATCCGATCTGTCTCCCTTTTTAAATATTGGGAGAACAAGTGCCGATTTCAACACCGAAGGAAAGATTCCAATCTCCATCGATCTATTCATTAAATAAGTAAAGTGTTCTTTACCCACCACAACCCCCCCTGCCTGCGCCATTTTAAACATCTCATCAATATCGTTTATATAAATTGTAAACAGCGTTGGGTCGAGTGGGCATCCCTGTCTTCTTTCTTGTCCAAAAACACTCGCTCTCTTGTCCATTCACTCATATATTTCTTTTATTCTTGTTACCAGATTGCCATTCAGTCCTATTTTGCTCATATGCTCCCACAGTTTTCCTCTATCCACACTATCGAACGCTGCTTTCAGGTACATTTACCCCTTTTTCTTTTGTATTTCTTTTTCCGCTAAATGACTTAGGATCCATGGTAGCCCTCCCCATCCTAAAGCCCGCCTGGCTGTCTGGCAAGATCCTCGTTCTCTCTAGTTCTTCTCTCATTCTTTCCCCTAATCTCTCCATTGCCGGGGAAACCCCTCTCCCTTCCATACTCCATTCACGATCTCTACCAGTCTATCTATCATTTCCTCCGTACCATACACCCACGCTTCATTTCTTATCCCATCCCTTCCTGGTGCTTTGCCTTGTTTCAATTTCTCTATCTGCCTCTTCACTTCCTCTTTTGTAATTTCTGTACTTTCCATTTCCCCCTCCTCCCAACTCCCCCTTCTTTCACTCGCCCTTTCTTCTTCTCCCTCTAGTAACTCTTACAAAGTGCCTTCTCCGAGGCCTTCTCCATTCCGCCATCTCTATCTTCCCCTCTCCACCTTCTCGCCTTTTCCCCCTATCTTGACTTATGTATTTCCATGCTTCTTTTTCGGTCGTTATACTTCTTATTTTTTGTTCCTCTTCTTCCTTCATTTGTCTCTTTCTTTCCTTGCATTTGTTCTTGTATTTTCCTTTGGCCTTTATGTATTCTTCCCTTGTTTTTCCTTTTTTCCATTTCCTTAATTCTCTCCTCGTCTCTCTTTTTGCCCTCTTATATTCTATATCAAACCATCCGCTACCACTTCCTTGACTCCCTCCCTTTAGTGTTATTTCCTCTCTAGTTACTGCCCCTCCTATAATTCTCTCCAGCTCTGTAATTTTTTCTTCTACTCCCTTTGCTTTGAATTTTGCTTTTCCCAGTAGGTTTTACCTGTATTCTTTGATTGTCTCTCCATCACACCTTTCTTTCTTTATTACCCTCCTTGTTCCTCTGCCTTTGTTTCTTTTTCCTTCCTCCTCTCTTCTTATTGCCCCCTCTAACGGCAGGTGGTCTGATTCTACCATTTCCCCTATTCTGAACCTCTCTACTTCTTCCCATGCTTCTTCATTCACTATTACGTAATCTATTACAGAGTCCCCATTTGCTGCTACATGTGTAAACTCCCCCTTTTCATCCCCTTCTTTATTTCCATTTAATACTTCCCATCCCCTTTCTTCTACAAGTTCTTCTAGGATTTTTCCTTCTTTATTCTTTGCTTTGTCTTTTGTTTCTCTTCTTGCGGTTCCTCTGTTTTCTGTCCATGTTCTTGCTCCCCTTTCGCTCAGTCTTGCATTGAATCCCCCCCTATAAGTATAATGCGTACTCCTTTCCCTTTTTCTATCCTCTCTTCTATTTTCTTTTTCATTGTTTTCACGTCCCTACTTACACTATCATTATTCTCCACTTCTTATGGGGTATTATCTTACTTTTACTTTTTTATCCATTAGGTATCCCTTCTTCCTCCCTTCTTTTTCAGCAAAATTTTCAGCAAAAGAAATAGTAGGTATGTTACAATACAATCGGTACCGGTAAGTACTTTTTACAGGTTGGAATAACGAAACCTGTAACAATTAGGTGCACACCTCGCACACATAGAAAACTTTATTTGGAGCTCCAAGGTGTCCATAGGGATTTACGTGGGAATTCGATTTCATTTTATCCTGCTTCCCTAATTAATTGAATGGAAATCTTAGGCTATCAGGTTTTAGGTACCTAGCCTATAGGTACCTGTAAAACGGGCCGCTATTCAAATTTCCCGCGAATATGAAACACAAGACTACAGCAAATCAGATCAGGGTACACAAATACCCTTGTAGTGCAGTGATATTAGCTGCAAAAAGGGCGAATAGAAGAAAGAATTTATATATTGCTTAATTTTCGGCTACGGACTCCTGAAAGAGCCCGAGTGAAGTGCCGAAAAGCTCCCATCCCTAAAGTGTAAGCGTCATCCCTTATTTGCGAAAGACTACCCCAAAACGTGACATATGGTATTAGTTTCTAGTATTTTTCTGCGAAACTATATCAATCAGACAGAAAACATTATACGAATCAAATACGGCACTAAAATATTCCCAATGAAATTCTGCGTTAAAAAGTCTTTATGATTATTTCGCTTATTTCCACATAATTCTTACAAACGAACCAAAAACTGTTCGTGCTACCAGAACAACGCTAGAATATAAAATTAAGGAGCAGATTTTTCTACAAAATAAATTCGATTCCTATCATTTTTCAAAGAATAGGTATTTATTTTATTAGGAGCTTAAATAAACCACCAGAGAGGTTGGTTTTAAATAGGACAAAAATGATTCTCATTTAGTGCTGTTTGATTCAAAAAAACGTATAGCCCAAACTACTGAATCGATTTGGCTGAAACTTAGAACATGAAGATTGGGTGACCCGTTGAAGACCTGAAAGGCTTTTAGAAGCAATAATTCCAGTGCATGAAGGGAGCCAGTAGTCTACGCAGTAGGTAAAACAGTCCTCCGGCTGTATTAACGGCTGTGCCAGTTTTAGTGTTTGAGATTACTGTGACACAAGAATGACAAATAACGACTGACAATTGTCTCTGACCGACAGATGAGAGCGTCCAAAAGCACCAGATGTAGTGCATTAATCACCAAAATTGGCAACACTTAGACCGGACGACCGTTATTCACTCCCCACCCCACTTCACCATTTAAAAAAAAGCCAACGGAAGATGTATATCAATGCGATGTATATCTCGGTAGATGTTTATCAAGTTAATGTGTATGTAGGGGCGGCTGGTCCTACAATCGGGTGCAGATTTTATCACTCTGCACCTAGTAGTAGTGCCTCCGCAAACGCACAGATGTGTCAAAAAGGCGAAATGTTAAAAAATTGTTGTTACAAAATTTAAAAATAGAAAATGAACAGGAATGAGTAAATGAAAAGAATTGCCGGAATTAAAACAAAATTTGGCGAATTTTGAAAAATTAACACTTGGGGCTGAAAAATTGCGAAACGGGATGAAAAATCAAGAGGAATGAAGATTAAGTGTGATTAAGTAGAATTACCAAATAACTCGAAAATAACCAAATTATGCAATTAGAACTTTTGTGGGGGTTGAAATACGCACTTATACCAACCCATTGCGAAGGCAACTGGAAAATTGTAAAACGTAAACTGAATCCCAAATGCGTTCAATTTTATTACCGACGAAAAACGAAATTATGCGAATTTTGCAAAATTACCACTTAGGGGGTTGAAACATCTTAAAGGTGGATGAAAAGTCAAACGGTATGAGGATTAACAGTGGCTAAGTAAAATTACGGAAAATAACACCAAAATAACCCAATAAATTTAGCGTTTGAAGAGTTGAAACGTTTGCGAAGGGGGATGAAAAAAGTGAAAAATGTAATCATCAGCCAAATGAGTTCATTTATTACCGAAGAGAAAACGAAATTACACAAATTTTGCCAAATTAGCACATAGGTGGTTGAAAAATCGTAAAGGGGGATGAAAAGTCAAAAGGGATGAAAATTAATCGTAATTAAACAGAATTACAGAACTTAACACGAAAATAACCTAATTATGGAAATTTGGATTTTGGGGGTTGAAATATTGCGAAGAGGGTCGAAGAAGTGAAAAAGGCAAGAACAATGTATATGAGTAAAATTTGTTACCGAAAAAAGGCAAAACTGCGTGAATTTTACAAAATTAACGCTCGGGGGGTTGAAAAATTGATAAGGGGGATGAAAAGTCAAGAGGGTTGGAAATGAACCGTAGTTAAATAGAACTAGAGAAAATCACACGAAAAAGAAACGGTCGGGTAAATTTTGCTTTTTGAGGGTTCACATATCATCAAAGGGGTTGAAAGATTGTGGATGGGTTAAAAATTAATGAAAATGACTTTGACTTATTCAAAAATCAGAAGAAAGCCAAAAAAATAAATAAACCGTATTTACTCCGCTTGCTCTAGGGCTTAGGGGTTGTTAGTAGCGTAGGGGTTGGTTTTAGGTTGAAGACTCATAAGACTTTTTTCAATGGTTGACCGAAATCTATCGAACCCCATAATTTTATTCCACCACTTAGGTACATGAAAAAATTTCCAGTTTCAACCCTTAAATTTCATCCAGCCCTGATATGTTGAGCAGTTTTTGAGTTCTCGCATTTTTGTGTTTCGGCAGGTTAGGGGGTTGTAAGGCCTTTAAGGGTCGTTTTTTGCGAGTTATGAATAAGACCTTTTTTGTACCATCAATAGAAAGCTATCGAATGGTATTAATTTCAACCCTACATTATTCAGTAAAAATTCGAGTTTCCACCCCAAACTTTCATCCCCTTTGATAAATTTCTTCTAAAATTCACTCTTGTCACAGTTTCGCAGAAGATATTGCTTCTCTGTGTCAAATAACAGGGCTTTATGGACGTTTCAACCCCTATTTTACCACCTCCACATGCCCTAAAGAAAGTTGTGTTTTCAATTTCACCACCCTAACACAATTCGTTGAAAAATTAAGGTGATTTGTAAATTCATGTTTTCAACACCTCATGATTTCACCCCTTTATGATTTACAGGGGTGTTTATTTTTCCGGTGTTACATAACTCCCTGCGTATTTACTGACTTCAGTTGTCCTTAAATAAATCAATAGGATTTCAGAGAAAATAAATAAAATATAATTATCAGCTTGCAAAGAGTTAGGGGTGGTTAATAGCCTAGGGGTTGGTTTAAAGTTGAAAACTCGTAAGACCTTTTTTCAATAGTTGACCGAAATCAATCGAACCCCGTAATTTCAGGCTACCATTTACTTGAAGAAATTTCAAGTTTCAACCCCTAAATTTCATCCCCCTTGTTAGATCTTATTGAAAATTTGTTCTCGTATTTTTGTGTTTCTGCATGTTAGGGGTTGTAGCGCCAATAAGGGTGGTTTTTCTCAAAATATGAATAACACCTTTTTTGAATCATTAATGGAAAGCTATCGAATGACGCCAATTTCGACCAATACTTATTAAACGAAATTTTGAGTTGCAACCCCTAACTTCCACCCCATCTGTTCGATTTTGCGAAAAACGCATCCCCGGCAAGATTTCACCAATATACAGGGTGTTCACGAAACATGTAGCAGAACTTGTACCGTAGGTTCCTTATATAACCGTGGGTTCCTTACATAAAAATAAGTTGAAAAGTCTCTATGAAGATTTGTCCGATATCGCCTCCTAAGGGTGCTAGGTCTTCTCGTAAGAGGAGGATGGGGACCAGTTTATTTTTAATATTTCGGAAACGGCTTAATCTACGATATTGCAATTTGGTACATCGACTTAGGTACTTAAGGGTGTGTCATGTACAAAATTTCCTTAAATTTGATTTAGGGGAACATACGGTTACCGACACCTGCAATTGGTATTTTCAATGCAAAACCAACATAAGCAGTTCCTGGAAAAATCATTTACTGCGTTTTAGAAGTAAAATTTCATAAGAAAACTTTTATTGCTCTTGCAGAAGTTCAAAATAATCCATCGATTTCGCGCAATCAACAAAAATGTGTACTATTGCATCATGCGCGGCTTGTAATTTTTGGACCACGAAGTCGCCTATGCAAACCTAGCTCCCTTAGGAGGCGATATCGGACACATGTTCATAGGAACTTTTTAACTTGTTTTTATGAAAGGAACCCACGGTAGGAGTTCTGCTACATGTTTCGCTGGTTTGCATAGGCGACTTTGTGAAACTGATCCAAAAATTACAAGGCGAGCATCATGCAATAGGGTACATTTTTGTTGATTGCGCAAAATCGATACATTATTTTGAAATTTTGCAAGAGCAATAAAAGTTTTCTTATGAAATTTTACTTCGACATCGCAGTAAATAATGTTTCAGGAACTCCTTATGTAGGTTTTGCATTGAAAATACCAATTGCAGATGTCGGTAACTGTATGTTCCCCTCCATCAATTTTAATGAAATTTTGTACATGACACACCCTTAAGTACCTAAGTCGATGTACCAAATTGCAATATCGTAGATTAAGCCGTTTCCGAAATATTAAAAATAAACTGGTCCCCATCCTCCTCCTACGAGAAGACCTAGCACCATTAGGAGGCGATATCGGACAAATCATCGTAGAGACTTTTCAACTTATTTGTATGTAAGGAACCCACGGTAGGAGTTCTGCTACATGTTTCGCGAACACCCTATATGTGTGTACGTCGAGTTTCCGACAGCTGCGTGCTACCCGTAAGGAGTTATCATATTTTTTGTGGTTTTCATCCCCTAAATTTCATCCCCGGAAATTAGCACCCCTTCACCTTCAACAGACTTGAGGGTCGAACGTACATACCAAGTTTCAGAAAGATACGTCCACTAGTTCTCGAGTTATTGCAATTAATAGTTTTTCGGTTTTTCACCCCTAACTCCCACCCCCTTGGTCCGATATGGCCCAAAAGCAATCCCCGCCTTACTTTTCGGGAGACGAAGCTGCCTACCAAGCTTCAGCTCGATATCTCAATCCGTTCTTAAGTTATCCGACGGACAGACTGAGGAGCGAGCGAGCGAGCGAATAAGCTAAAACAAGAGTGCCTCGCATTTTTTGCTACGGCACTAAAAGGGAGGTTACTGCAATCACTAAAATTTTCGAAGTCGAGATAACACCAGATCTTCACGTTTTGAGGTCTCAGGAACCTCGCTCGCCTCGTCTAGCCTGTCCGTCGGATAACTTGAGAACGGACTGAGATAACGAGCTGAAACTTGGTGTGCAGTTGTGTTTCCCTAAATACTCGGCGGGGATTGCTTTTGCGCCATATCGGACCAAGGGGGTAGGAGTTAGGGGTGAAAAACCGAAAAATTATTAATTGCAATAACTCGAGAACGAGTTTAGGTATCTTGCTGAAACTTGGTATGCTCGTTCGACCCTCAAGTCTGTTGAAAGTGAAAGGGCGGTAATTTCGGGGGATGAAATTTAGGGGATGAAAACCACAAAAAATATGATAACTCCGCAAGGATTGCACGCAGCTGTCGGAAACTCAACGTACACACATATATCGGTGAAATCTTGCGGGGGATGCGTTTTTCGCAAAATCGAACAGATGGGGTGGAAATTAGGGGTTGCAACTCGAAATTCCGCTTAATAAGTGTTGGTCGAAATTGGCGTCATTCGATAGTTTTCCATTAATGATTCAAAAAAGATGTCATTCATATTTTGAGAAAAACCACCCTTATAGGCGCTGCAGCCCCTAACATGCAGAAACACAAAAATACGAGAACTCAAAAACTACTCAACGTATCAAGGCAGAATTTGGTGTCTTAATTTTCAGTGACATTGTAGGTGGATGGATAAATTTTCAATAAGATCTAACAAGGGGGATGAAATTTAAGGGTTGAAACTTGAAATTTCTTCAAGTAAATGGTAGCCTAAAATTACGTGGTTCGATAGATTTCGGTCAACTATTGAAAAAAGGTCTTATGAGTTTTCAATCTAAAACCAACCCCTAGGCCATTAACCACCCCTAACTTTTTACAAGCGGATAATTATATTTTATTTATTTTTTCTGAAACCCTATTGATTTATTTATGAACAACTGAAGTCAGTAAATATGCAAGGAGTTATGTCACACCGGAAAAATAAACTCACCCCTGTAAATCATAAAGGGGTGAAATCATGAGGTGTTGAGAACATGAATCTAAAAATCACCTTAATTTTTCAACGAATTGGGTTAGGGTGGTGAAATTCAAAACACAACTTCCTTTAATGCATGTGGGGGTGGTGAAATAGGGGTTGGAGTTTAGGGGTTGAAACGTTCATAAAGCCCTGTAATTTGACACAGAGAAGCAATTTCTTCTGCGAAACTGTGACACCTTACACACTGCATCTTCGAGAAGGGAAGGGTGAATTTTAGGAGAAATTTATCGAAGGGGATGAAAGTTAGGGGTGGAAACTTGAATTTTTACTGAATAATGTAAGGTTGAAATTAATACCATTCGATAGCTTTCTATTGACTGTACAAAAAAGTTCTTATTCATAATTCGCGAAAAACGACCCTTAAAGGCCTTACAACCCCCTAACCTGCCGAAACACAAAAATGCGAGAACTCAAAAACTGCTCAACGTATCAGGGCTGGATTTGGTGTGGTAATATACAGCGACGCTGTAGGTGGATGGGTAAATTTTCATTATGATTTAACAAGGGGGATGAAATTTAAGGGTTGAAACTGGAAATTTTTTCATGTAACTGGTGGAGAAAAATTATGGGGTTCGATAGATTTCGGTTAATTATTGAAAAAAGTCTTATGAGTTTTCAATATAAAACCAACCCCTAACGCTACTAACAGCCCCTAAGCCCCAGCAAGCGGAGTAAATACATTTTATTAATTTTTTTGGGCTTTCTTTTGATTTTTGGATAAGTCAAAGTCATTTTCATTAATTTTTAACCCATTCACAATTTTTCAACCCCTCTCATGATATTATGTGAGCCCTCAAAAAGTAAAATTTACCCAGACCGCTCCTTTTTCGTGTGATTTTCGCTAGTTCTACTTAACTACAGTTCATTTCCACCCCTCTTGACTTTTCATCCCTTTATCAATTTTTCAACCCCCCGACCGTTAATTTTGTAAAATTCGCGCAGTTTTGCCTTTTTTTGGTAATAAATTCTGCTTATATACCTACATTGTTCTTGCCTTTTTCACTTTTTCGACCCCCTTCGCAATATTTCAACCCCCAGAAGCCAAATTTCCATAATTGGCTTATTTTCGTGTTATTTTCTGTAATTCTGTTTAATTACGGTTAATTTTCATCCCTTTTGACTTTTCATCCCCCTTTACGATTTTTCATCCCCCTAACTGCTAATTTGGCAAAATTTGCATAATTTCGTTTTTCTTCGGTAATAAATGAACTCATTTGAATGATGATTACATTTTTCACTTTTTTCATCCCCCTTCGCAATGTTTCAACTCTTCAAACGCAAAATTTACATAATTGGGTTATTTTGGTGTTATACCTTTTGACTTTTCATCCACCTTTACGATTTTTCAACCCCCTAAGTGCTAATTTTGCAAAATTCGCATAATTTCGTTTTTCGTCGGTCATAAAATTGAACGCATTTGGGATTCAGTTTCTTTTACAATTTTCCAGTTTCCTTCGCAATAGGTAGGTATAAGTGCGTATTTCAACCCCCACAAAAGTTTTAATTGCATAATTTGGTTATTTTCGTGTTATATTTCGTAATTCTACTTAATCACATTTAATCTTCATTCCTCTTGATTTTTCATCCCGTTTCGCAATTTTTCAGCAACGAGTGTTAATTTTTCAAAATTCTCCAAATTTTATTTTAATTCCGGTAATTCATTTCTGTTCATTTTCTATTTTTAAATTTTTTTACAACAATTTTTTTACATTTCGCCTTTTTCACACATCTGTGCGTTTGCGGAGGCACTACTACTAGGTGCAGATTGATAAAATCTGCACCCGATTCCACCAGTCAGACCAGCCGCCCCTACATACACATTAACTTGATAAACGTCTACCGAGATATACATCGCATTGATATACATCTTCCGTTGGCTTTTTGAATATTAATACAAAATAATGGGACTTTCTTTCCGAAATTTTTAGATCGAGAGAGCGAAAATGAACAGAATCCAATAAACGGTGTTAAATCGAGTTCGCATCCCCAATTCCGTCTTTAGGTATCGCCTTAGCATTCCCGAAATCGATTTATGAAGAAATTGGTGCCGGATGCCGACGGTTAAAATGCGTGTATCTAGAAACGTCGAATAAATTTTACCACTTTTCATTCAATTTAAGCCCTTTAACCGCTTGAAAATCAACGGGAAGACAAAAGGAAGGGTTTTTCCCTATTCCTGTTAATTTAGGAGGCCGGAATTAGTTTCAAGTGCTAATTAGTTGGCGTAGGGCAACGGAGGCTGAAGGTTCACTAAGATTAGTACAGGAAATTTTGGAAAACAATGGATGGCCCTTCTTTCAGCGAATTAGGTCAGTTCTAACGCGATTAGATTAATTAGCCCTTTCTCTGCGATTAATCCCCGAAATGAATTTGTGCAGAAATTGGTGCCGGAGGCCGACGGTTAAAATGCGTGTATCTAGAAACGTCAACAAAATTTTACCACTTTTCATACAATTTAAGCCCTTTTACCGCTTGAAAGTCAACGGGGAGGCTTTTCCCCTATTCCTGTTAATTTAGGGGGCCGGAATTAGTTTCAAGGACTAAGTAGTTGGCGAAGGGCAATAGAGGCCGACGGTTCACTAAGATTTGTCGAGGAAATTTTGGAAAACAATGGAAGGCCCTTCTTTCAGCAAATTCTGTCAATTCTAAGCAATTAGGTTAATTAGCCCTTTATCTGCAATTAATCCCCGAAATCGATTTATGAAGAAATTGGTGCCGGAGGTCGACGGTTAAAATGCTTGTATCTAGAAACGTCAAATTATTTTTACCACTTTTCTTAGAATTTCAGCCCTTTCACGGCTTGAAGGTTAACGAGGTGATAAGTTACGGGTTTTTCCCTATTCCTGTTCATTTAGGTGGTCCCAATTTCTTTCAATTGCTAAGTAATTGGCCTATGACGACGGAGACAATACGTTCTCTTAGATATGTTGATGAATTTTTGGAAAACGCTGGAATTCCCGTCTTTCAGCGAATCTTGTTAATTTTAACGTAATTAGACTAATTAACCCTTCATTTGTGGTTGGTCAAAATTTAATCAAGGTTCGACTAACTGAAGGAAAATTCGCAAAATCGACGGTATTCTTCTTCAGGCCACTGCTTGTTTTTTATGCATTACGTCGTTCAATTGCCTGAATTAGTCCACATTTTTTGTGTCTTGATGATAACACAGCCAACCCACGGCACCCCCGAAATCGATTTATGAAGAAATTGGCGCAGGAGGCCGACGGTTGAAATGCGTGTGTCTAGAAACGTCAAATTAATTTTACTCCTTTTCTTACAATTTACAGATATGTCGATCGGATTTCGGAAAATGATGGATAGCCTTTATTTCAGTGAATTCTGTTAACTTTAACATACTAGTTATTAGTTAACCCGTCTGTGATTACGCCAATTTTATTTAAAAGCGTTTGCCTATCTACATGAGAAAGCATTCCCAAACTCCAGCGCCTCTTCCTTCAGGCCGCTTACCGCCGGTTTTCTGATTGCATCTTTCAATTTCGTCAATTAGGTAGCCCCCATTTTATTTTTTAAGGAATTATTGCAAATTGAAGGGTGCAATGCATTTTCTTTCTGTATAATAATTACGCAGCTCATTCATAAGAAAGCAACCCCTTTAATTTCAAGAGTCAACTGATTTTTGCAATAGTTTTAGAATGATGCTCATTTCATCATCCGCTGATTAATTAATTATTAACCATACGCAGTCTTAGTACAATGGTGCTTGTGAATTAATTACCCAGATGTGTACATGACAATAATTACACCCCTTCATCATCCAAGATAGGCAGCCAGTAATATTTGTTTCAAATTGTTAGTACCGGCAACTAGCAATGCTAGAATAGTCCAGGCTAGAACCGGGTGTACAGAGCGATTCAAACTTCGGAAGGGGGAGGAGCCATTGGGAGCTATAAATCAGTTAAAAAGAGGTGGAAGGTACACTTTCATAAAAAGAACTTCCGAGCTCCGGAGGCCGAAAGTTAAAAGGGCCCAAATGTACCGTAGCACTTCTACATTTGAGGCTGAAGGAATCGCACTATGTACAGGGTGGTCCAAATGTATTAATACAGGGCTCTCACGGCGAAACGGTAAGATGAATGAGTAAAATAAAACATCCAGAGTAAATTAGAATTAAATACCTTTATTTTGTCGCAGTTTGGAACTCCCCATCTTATTGTGTAATTTAGCAATAAACAATGAATACATTTTTTTAAATGGCACCATGCATGTTTAAATTTTTTTTTGGATTTCCTTCGATGCCCTCTTTATGGGAGTGATTTTATTTTTTTGACAAATTGAGCAGTGAACGTAGAAATTTTTGTTGATTCAAATTTCACGCGGTGATCCGGCAACAATGTGCTTCAATGAAACCACCCTCATCTCACCGATTGTCTCCCACTACAGGGTAGTTGTACATACTGTGTACACGCCCTCTGGAAGAATCTGACCGGGCCTAATAATAAATAGCCTGTTTACTTCATTGTGTACACAGTACAACTAGTGGGAGTGAGAGACATACGGTGAGACGAGGGTGGTTCCATCGAAGTAATGGTGAAGCTCATTGTTGCCGGATCACCGCGCGAAATTTGAATCAACAAAAATTTCTACATTTACTGCTCAATTTATCAAAAAAATAAAATCACCCCAATAAAAAGAGCATCAAAGGGAATCCAAAAAAAAATAGCAACATGCATGGTGCCATTTAAAAAAATGTACTCACTATTTATTGCTAAATTATACAATAAGATGGGGAGTTCCAAATTTGCAGCAAAATAAAGGTATTTAATTCTAATTTACCCTGGATTTTTTATTTTACTGATTTATCTTACCGTTTGGCCGTGAGAGCCCTGTATTAATACATTTGGACCAACCTGTATATACGAACGTACGTACGTACGTACGAACATACACGCAGATACATTTTAAAAACCACTTTTTTGGGTTCCTGAGACCTCAAAACGCATAGATCCGGTCTCATCTCGAATTCGAAAATTTTAGTGATTGCAGTAACTTCCCATTTTTTTTTAAATTGTGATGGGGTTGGGGAGGTTAATAGAGAAAAAATTCTTTTTCAATAAAAGAGCGGGCTGACAGTGGATGACATAAAGTAGGTATCAGTTATTGTCAAAAGGCTGGCAAACTGTTAACCTTAAAAATAACATATTGTCAAATGTGATGGGTGATGTACGAGGTCATGTCGGTATTTGTCAGAAAGTTGCGAAATAGTCACAGACGATAAGCATAACATTTTTTTTGTTGAATTGACTACTATCTACACAGAATACAAAGATCCACGCGATGGGGAGGTTCCAGCCGCTTCTCTGCTGCATTTTTTCATTTAAACACGTTGTTTCGAGTAAGTATTCATAGATGTTCCTCTTTTATTAAAATTATCAATAGTAAAACGACGAGTAGTCTCTTGACTGCCGCGGGTTTTGTCGTCCGAATGGCTGTCAACTACGGGTCAAAATGGTAGATTTTTTTAGGCCGAAAAAAATCTACCATTTGACAAGTAGTGCATCCATGAGGACTCAACAAGGCAACCAAGAGACTACGAATCGTATTTTGCAGATTATTTTATGAATTAAAGTATTGAGTAAGTAGTGTCAAGTTGACGTTGTAGTCTTATCACTGTAATCAGGATTACTGGTATGCTAAATGCTCCTTTGGATTGGTTCAATACTTAATGAATAAAATAATCAATAGCAGAACTATAATTTTTCTGGAACTGTACAACCCTATACTCTGTCCGGGATCCACACGACCGAGATTCACCCAATTTCCATGGCGGATCGTGTGGATCCCGGACAGACCATAATTTGTAACGGCGTGCACTTTTGACAATTTGATCGAAATTTAGCGGGAAAGCAAAAACATTACATAACCCAAATCTTCTTTTATTTTTATTGTTAACAGTAGTGTCACAGATAAACCTATCTGAGGCTTTTTCGTGGATATTTTTCTTTGCACTTTACTCAAAGCTGCACGCAACACAAAGGTCATTTTGGGCCAATCCACAGCAATTGCAAAATTTTGACATTTGTCATGTTTTATGACGTATATCGCATTAAAATCGCTTCTACCAACTCACCTGTTAGTAAAATTCCTTGCAAAATTTCCTCATACCAACCTAAAATTCAAATTTTGACTTTCTGTCACTTCAATAGAAAATTAATGGAGAGTACAATGCATTTGCAAACCAACCGATATGGCAACATTAGCGGTAAATACAACCGACAACGCCGCTTTAGTAACTTTAGGGACATACCTTGACATACGATGTAATTTAAGGTTATCACCCAAATTTGAAAAGTTCATCCCTTTAGGTATATTTAAAGGGTAGATTCAACGGGTCACCTAATCTCCATGAACCAAATTTCAACCAAATCGATCCAGTAGTTTGGGCTATAACATGGTTTTAGTGTTATCACAAAATTTCGATTTTTCTACCCAAAGGTACTAAATACTAATAAATTTTGTCTTATTTAAAACCATCTTTCTGAGGGTGACAATAAATCTTTCAAAAACTTGTTTTGGACGATTAAATGAGAGGATAAGTTAAATTGGGAATTGGTGTGCCAAAATTTTAATTTAATTTTTTTCTATTTTCTACTGTCAATAAGCGGGTACAATTATTTTCTATACATATTGGTTTTTACCTGTCAAGATCAGGCTGGGGGTTATCAGCGTTCCTGAACAATACAAATCATTTTCTACATTGAAAATTGCTACCTGCCACGGTACGGATTTTGCATCTATCCCTCCCAAGATCAGCGGTCTGACATCCATCTCCTTATTCCCGCACACTGAAATGACAGTTGATAGTTGAGTCAAATATGGCGACTGTGACGTCACGCCCACTGACCTGGTTGACAGTCAAGCGGCTTAAAATTGTCCCAAACGCCGCCGAGGCACCTTGAAGTCGCCATTCCAGGGCTGCCATAATTATAGTCTCGACAACTAAAAGTCACTACTGTGGAATTCGGGGGGTTCACGCAATTATCCAACTGGAGACCTTCAAGACTACATTTTGCCACTATTTTGGGGGTGCTGTGAATCGATGGACATTTGTCTGAACATAAACCAACCTCTGAGCTCCATTTTCCATTTCTACACAAAAGCGTTTCCTCCCCTCTTAGGAAATGGTTTCCAGAGCAAAATATTTGCACAGTCGTACCTTCAGGTAGACCGTCTTCGAGAATCAAGAAGTCTGAGTTGCCGTCTTGAAGTTTCCAAAATCCATTTTTTGGAGCTCTGGGTGGTTCACAGGATTCGGAATTAATCAAAGCAACTTCTGCAAGGTTTTTGGTTAAAATAAAATATTTAAGGGATTGCTTACCACCGGTAAGTACGAGGCAGACTATTAACGCGAGATCACTGCGGATCATTGTGAAAACACATGAGTGACCTCAAACTGGTTTGTATTGCGATAAATAACTGCGCAGCCTTAACCTTTGATTGTATGGAAAATACGCTGAAATTAAAATTAAAATTTGCAAAAAAATAAATAAAAGAGGCACGAGATAATTTATACAGGGCGTTCCAATGAAAAAGCCCCCGGAAGATGTAGGGTAGACTGGACACCCTCTAGCGACAGTATGAAGGAATGTCCTTATGAAAATACAGCTCTCTACCGGCAGTTTCTTGATGACAGTTGACAACTTTGTTTTACATGTTCTTCTTAAAAGAGTGCTGCGATTTGAAGGACGGTTTCAAATTTCTTCTTAACCCATTTGTGCCCACTATTTTTTTTGTTGTATATCGCTTCATATACGACTAAGACACACTAATATGTAACAAATGAAATCGAAGTAGTGAAGAAATTCAACACAACGATAAAAATAAGCATGGAAGGAAGGTACGAAGTTAATCTACCTTGGGTTGAAGATAAAGTAAACTTATTAACCAATGAAAAGTTAGCACAAACGAGATTACAATTAACAACCAAGAAACTTCGAAGCCTTAACAAGTTACAAGATTACGAGAATGTATTTGAGGAATGGAAACAATTAGGAATTATTGAAGAAGTAAAAGACAGGAAACAAGTTTCAAAAAATTGTATTATCTCTGCCATCATGCAGTTATTAAGGAAACCAGCAACACGACGAAGATAAGACCTGTTTTCGACGCGTCTGCTAAAGATTCTACAGGCACCTCCTTAAATGATTGTTTACAAAAGGGTCCAAATCTAATTAAATTAATTCCACCCCTATTATTGAGATTTAGATTGGGGCTGTTTGGGATAACAGCAGACATAGAGAAGGCCTTTTTGCAAATAAGTATCACACCTGAAAATAGAGACTATCTCAGATTTCGAAGAAAATGTTACTACCAAGGTTTATAAGCATTCGAGGGTAGTATTTGGTTTAAGGCCTAGTGCATTTTTGCTTGCTGCGACTATAAATTTCCATTTAACCTTAGTCCCAATACCAAACGATTTAAAGGCAACTGCATCGAAATTGTTAGATGCTTTCTACGTTGACAATAAATTGTGTAACCAAACAGGAAATAGAAACGTTTATGAGAGAAGCAAAGGAACTAATGGCGTTGGGAAAATTTAACCTCAGAGAATGGGTATTTACAGGGAAAGACTCGCAAGGGGAGGAAACACGCACGTCTGTTCTTGGATTGATCTGGAATTACAAAAATGACGTGATGTTTTGTGACCTAAGACCAATAGAACAGCTGAGCAAACAAAACTTTCCAAGAACTCGTAGGACGTTATTATCAGCAGCTCAGCGAATCTTTGACCCTGTTGGATTTTGCACCAATAACTTTGATCCCAAAACTATTGCTACAGAAAACTTGGGAATTAAAAATTGGATGGGATGTCGAATTACCACTGCAGATACGCCGAGAATTCGACATATGGATAAAACAGATACGAGTTAGATTTCCAGCCTTGTTCCATTCACATGTTCTGTTTCTAGGTGATTTTAATATACCACATTTTGTTGATTCCAATGTATCGGACACAAAACGTCGAATTATTTGTAATTTCTCTACTTTTTTTGATTTAATACAGATTAACTCAGTATCCAAGTTGACGGACTCGTGGGTAGCAATTATTTCAACTTTGATTTCAATCGGGAGATTTCTCAGTTCAATTTCAAAAAAGCCAACTTTCAAATATTGTATGAGCAAAGGACCCTATTACTCGGCCCAGTCGAAAATGACCAAATTATTTTTTTTTACTGTAAGTGGGCCCAGATGTTTGCTAAAGAATATTATAAGCCGAGAGTAACAATACAGGGTGCCCCAACACCGATCTGCAACGTATTCATGACCCTTCATTTTGAAGCTGTATATCTTGAAAACGAAAAATTACTCTTTATTAATTTTTTTTATGGGCATGAATTATAATCTCCTGAATCGTAAATGCAAAAAAATTGGCCCAAGCAGTCACACTTTAAATTGAACCTGCATGTCAAGATGGCGATGTCAAAATTATGTAATATAAATAGGAATCCAGGATGGGCCTATATTGTTGCTTAAATCAGGTTGTTATGTGTCATATATGAAATAGCATGATGTGAATTATCTGCAAATTCACATTATGGTAATCTGTTGGTACTACACGGCGAGAAATCAGCTTGGTTTTGAACCAAATTGCATAGGATAATATACTTAAAATTACTGATTTTTAAAAATTTATATTTTCTTAACTAAAAATTACTCTTCTTTTATTTTGCAAGGATTCATTAATTGAGCATTCCTCTTTCCAAAACTACAAAAAAAAATAAAATTCTCCCAAGCAGTCACTAATGACTAGGGCCCTTTGTACTACTGATTGGAATTTTCTGGAACTGTGCACCACAACTGATGAGGCCTGCAATCAATTTTATAGTGTTCTCAACCGGATATTTCACTACTCTGTTCCTGAATAAGAATAGATATCCGCCCTGAGATCCGCCCAGAGATTATCTCTAATTTAAAGAAAAAGACCTCAATCCATAATATAGATTCAAAATGACCAAGAACAGGGAACATTACCTTCAGTTCAAATCGATACGAACTCTAATAAAATCCCAAATTGATATGGCATACAATGCTTACATTGCAGATATTCAGTCAAAATTAAAGGAATAGCCTCAAAATTCTTGGACTTTCATTCAATCAAAAAAGGGTGTCACTAGAATTCCAGGCAAAATGTATTTTGATGCTGTGTCTCGATGATCCTGACAGGATTGTTAACGGCTTTGCTGACTATTTTAACAGTGTTTACATCAAATCAAATCCTGAAACATTAAACTTGAACTCTTCAGCTTCCATTTCTAGCATAATAAGTGTCGACTCAGTCACTGATGATATTCTTTTGAGTTGTTCCAAATTGAAAAGCAAGTTGACCGCGGGTCCTGATCTGATCCCCAGCTTTCTTGTTAAGGATTGTGCTAGGGCATTTGTACAGCCGTTAAAACATATTTTAGTGCCGTAGCAAAATGCGAGGCACTATAGTTTTAGTGAATTCGCTCGCTCGCTCGCTCGCTCGGTCGGCCGTCCGTCCGTCTACTCTGTCAATCGCATAACTTGAGAACGAAAGCAGATATCGAGCTGAAATTTTGTACACGGGTGTATACCCGGAAAATCTCGGCGGGGATTGCTTTTGGGCCATATCGGGCCACAGGGGTGGGAGTTAGGGGTGAAAAACCGAAAAACTATTAATTGCAATAACTCGAGAAATAGTGGACGTATCTTTCTGAAACTTGGTATGTACGTTCGACCCTCAACTCTGTTGAAGCTGAAGGGGCGCTAATTTCGGGGGATGAAATTTAGGGGATGAAAACCACAAAAAATATGATAACTCCTCAAGGGTTGCACGCATCTGTCGGAAACTCAACGTACACACATATATCGGTGAAATCCTACGGGGGATGCGTTTTTCGCAAAATCGAACAGATGGGGTGGAAATTAGGGGTTGCAACTCGAAATTTCGCTTAATAAGCATTGGTCGAAATTGGCGTCATTCAATAGCTTTCCATTAATGATTCAAAAAAAGGTGTCATTCATATTTTGAGAAAAACCACCCTATAGGCGCTACAACCCCTAACATGCAGAAACACAAAAATACGAGAACTCAAAAACTACTCAACGTATCAAGGCAGAGTTTGGTGTATGAATTTCCAGTGACATTGTAGGCGGATGGACAAATTTTTAATAATATCTAACAAGGGGGATGAAATCTAAGGGTTGAAACTTGAAATTTCTTCAAGTAAATGGTAGCCTAAAATTACGGGGTTCGATAGATTTCGTTCAACTATTGAAAAAAGGTCTTATGAGTTTTCAACCTAAAACCAACCCCTAGGCTATTAACCACCCCTAACTCTTTACAAGCGGATAAATATATTTTATTTATTTTTTCTGAAAACCTATTGATTTATTTATGAACAACTGAAGTCAGTAAATACGCAAGGAGTTATGTAACACCGGAAAAATAAAGTCACCCCTGTAAATCATAAAGGGGTGAAACCATGATGGGTTGAAAACATGAATGTATAAATCACCTTAATTTTTCAACGAATTGGGTTAAGGTGGTGAAATTGAAAACACAACTTCCTTTAGGGCA
Organism: Pycnomerus fuliginosus; assembly: GCA_963924575.1. Lineage (NCBI taxonomy): Eukaryota > Metazoa > Arthropoda > Insecta > Coleoptera > Zopheridae > Pycnomerus > Pycnomerus fuliginosus. The sequence goes on along the minus strand of CAWUQC010000018.1, from coordinate 9,530 downwards.
AGTGGGGGTGGTGAAATAGGGGGTTGGAGTTTAGGGGTTGAAACGTCCATAAAGCCCTGTAATTTGACACGGAGAAGCAATATCTTCTGCGAAACTGTGACATCTTACACACTGCATCTTCGAGAAGGGAAGAGTGAATTTTAGGAGAAATTTATCGAAAGGGGTGAAAGTTAGGGGTGGAAACTCTAATTTTTACTGAATAATTTAGGGCTGAAATTAATGCCATTCGATAGCTTTCTATTGATGGTACAAAAAAGGTCTTATTCATTATTCGCGAAAAACTACCCTTAAAGGCGGTACAACCCCTTAACATGCCGAAACACAAAAATGCGAGAACTCAAAAACTGCTCAACCTATCAGGGCTGAATTTGATGTGGTAATTTACAGCACCACTGTAGGCGGGATGGGCAAATTTCCATTAATATCTAACAAGGGGGATGAAATTTAAGGGTTGAAATTAGAAATTTTTTCATGTAAGTGGTGGAATAAAATTATGGGGTTTGATAGATTTCGGTCAACCATTGAAAAAAAGTCTTATGAGTCTTCAACCTAAAACCAACCCCTACGCTACTAACAACCCTTAAGCCCTAGCAAGCGGAGTAAACACATTTAATTTTTTTTTTGCTTTCTTCTGATTTGTTAATAATTCAAAGTCATTTTCATTAATTTTAACCCATCCACAATTTTTCAACCCCTTTCATGATATGTGAACCCTCAAAGAGCAAAATTTACCCAGACCGCTACCTTTTTGTGTGATTTTCGCTAGTTCTACTTAACTACAGTTCATTTTCACCCGTTTTGATTTTTCATCCCCCTTAACAATTTTTCACCCCCCCCCCCGAGCGTTAATTTTGTAAAATTCGCGGAGTTTTGCCTTTTTTCGGTAATAAATTTTATCGAATTTTACTCATATGGATTGTTCTTGCCTTTTTCACTTGTTCGACCCCTTCGCAATGTTTCAACCCCCAAAAGTCAAATTTGCATAATTGGTTTATTTTCGTGTTATTTTCTGTAATTCTATTTAATTACGATTAATTCTCATCCCCTTTAACTTTTCATCCCCCTTTACAATTTTTCAACCCCCAAAGCGTTTATTTTGCAAAATTCACGTAATTTAGTTTTCCTTCTGTAATAAATTGAACTCATTTGGATTATGTTTATCTTTTTCACTTTTCCAACCCCCTTCGCAACATTTCAACCCCCAAAAGATAAATTTACATAATTGGCTTACTTTCGTGTTATTTTCAGTAATTCTGCTTAATTACAGTTAATTTTCATCCCTTTTGACTTTTCATCCCCCTTTACGATTTTTCAACCCCCTAAGTGCTAATTTGGCAAAATTTGCGTAATTTCGTTTTTCTTCTGTAATAAATGAACTCATTTGGATGATGATTAAATTTTTCACTTTTTTCATCCCCTTCGCAATGTTTCAACTCTTCAAACACTAAATTTAAATAATTCGTCGCCCTAGTAATTATTTGATCCACCGACCATCGACAACGCAGACCGTTCTGGACCTTAACGTTCCAAAGCATATTTGAGACACATCCACCACTTATACCGGAATAGTTCAGCGCTCATTGATCCATATCCACCGGTTACTACTTTCGTACTTATTTGATCCACAAACCTTCTCGCACGTCACATTTTCTACAATCTGGACGACTAACAGAATTTGGCTTTCGGCATCGGCAATAAATTCTCCTGTTGTTTCTGCACCGTTTTAATTGTTTAAAAATCAAACGTGAGGTGGGGTTTGTTCGAATATAGGTACCCATTTTGACTAAGTACGCCTATGTTGTGGTAGGTAGGTAAACATTTTCCACATTACAACCTAATTAAAACCAGTCCAAAAAAATATGTGAAGGATTTGGTTTAATGAAATAAACGCAATTTCAATAAAGGGGTAGGTAGTAGTAGTAGTAGTAGCAGCAGCTGTTGAACGATTAATTGCTAAAATTAGAATAAATTATAAAAGACGCGGAATGTGCGGTAATGGATGAGCAAGATGGTTGGTTGCTGCTTGTAATAAAGCCATTTGACTTATCTTATTTATGATGTTGATTGTCAAAGACACCCCCCTGTTTTCTTTTATTTATTACCCTTAACAGATGTGCTGATGTCCAAACGTTGTCGCTCAAGATCCCGAACGTCTTGTCCATCAGGTAAAAAAATTACAAAGGAACTCCGTATGAAAACAATATTAAACAAACCATTATGGTTTGTTTTAAAAAGAAATACTATACAAGAAAAACTAATCAATGAAATCCATTGTTGGGAGGCATTAATAGGATGATGTAATGGTTGATTGTTTTAATTGTGTGCCTCAAATCGCTCAGATAAATCAACATTTGCTAAATTTATGATTTCTCATTTGTAAAGAGTACCTACCTAATAAATAAAATTAAAAAGGTAGGAGGGTGTCTCTGACAGGTAATAGACATGAATAGGATAAGTGAAATGGTTTTATTACAGCTACATAGCTGCCGATCACGGTTTAAGATGCCTCAAACTATTTCGAGTCGACTTTCTAACCAAATCCAAAGCTTGCAGATCCACAAGAGCATCCCTGAGAGAAGCGCATGTGTATCAACTAAGAACTGAAGTCCTTCAAGATTCTCACAGTTGGATGTGTATCACTACCATGCTTAAAACGTTAAGGTCTAAAATCGCCTGCTTCGTCGATGGTCTATGGATGAAATAAGTACTAGGGCGACGAATTGGGTTATTTTGGTGTTACTTTCCGTAATTTTACTTAGCCACGGTTAATCCTCATCTTTTTTGACTTTTCATCCACCTTTACGATTTTTCAGCCCCCTAAGTGCTAATTTTGCAAAATTCGCATAATTTCGTTTTTCGTCCCAGGTGGCACATTATGTTGGTTGTAAAGGGGTGTTATATATCACCTATATATGTATATCGTTTCTATATAGACAATGTCTACTCGATATTGGTACGACATCGAATACAAAATTATGTAACTATATATTTTTCCCATTATAACTCCGATATAGGTGCTAAGTAGAAAAAACTACATTGATTCTTTGTTATTGGCCCAATAAAGGTTAGACATTTATAAATCTATGTTGATTATATCAATATGAGACCCATATCTATGAACTAGATACAATCAACATTAGCATTTCTCAGATTGATTCTATATAGAATAGACATGAACACTTTTATATTGATTTGGCCTGTATCATGCCTATAAATACAATCTATATCGATGGTAATATATAGGATCAATATCAAAATGTTCGAGGTATTTTATATAGGCTAGATCGAGGGCTATTTTATGGACAATTTAATATTGTACCATTGTCTCAATATATTTGGAATCGCCATGGAAAATTCCAGGATGGTGCTACATAGAATCAACTTGGAACTTATACCTATACTACAAGATATGAGTTTCTTGCCTGAACAAGTTAATTTTGCAAGAGATTGAAATATGTACAAGTGTCTCGAATGGGACTGTGGATAAACATTTGCCAGGTATTGGTGGAATAGTTTTCAAAGTTTCAAGGAAAAAAGTTCGGTACTACTTTTTCGGCGAAGGAACGCCATTGTGCCGTGCGCTGTGCGGTTGTCACTTGTTATTCCTACGCAGTACGTTTTCGCATCCCAAATAATCACGTTCCTTGAAGTACCGATTTCAAGAGAAAACTAAACTTGCAATAGTATCTGGAAATGTAAGAATAATATTCATTTTGAGAATATAGGATCCGACATGCCATCACTTTCAAAGTTTCGAGCCAAAAATTTCGGCACTACTTTTTCAGCGAAGGGATGCCATTGTGGTTGCCGCTTGGTGTTCCTACGCTCCCTACGCGTCCCTGTGTTACCCTCTACTCAATTGCCTCGTCTTGATCAGAACGCGTTGTGCTATCTGGTGTGTGTTAATAAATAAAATCAAATTTGTATTTTGGTTGGAGCTAGTCTAGTGTGGTGTTCTTTTCCGGCGTCCCTGTTACCTACCCTCTAGTCAATTGCCTTGTCTTGACTTGATTGAACTAGAGAAAAACGCATTGTACGGTCGTCTGGTGTGTGGTGTTAATAAAATCAAATCAAATTTGGATTTTGGAGCTAGTGTGGTGTTGTTTTATTTAATTGTACAAACAAAATAAATTAAATATTGATTCAATAAAAAGATTTAAGGTTAACAAGTATATATGTATTTTGCCCTATATCGGTCCTCTCTAGATTAAAATATAAATTCCATATTGATATCCACATTTACCCTATGTATTTTGCAATATGTTGCTTATATTGGTTTTCACATGGAAATGAGATAGATTCTACATGCATTCTATATAGAAGCCTATATGCATTCCATCTCTCAAAGCGTTAACATTTTATATCGATTTTATATTAAATAAATATATGGAATCTACATTTAATCAGTTTATAACCTACATCGGTTCTACATGGTGTGCTACCTGGGGTCGGTCATAAAATTGAACGCATTTGGGATTCAGTTTACCTTTTACGATTTTTCAGCTTCCTTCGCTAGGTATAAGTGCGTATTTCAACCCCCACAAAAGTTTTAATTGCATAATTTGGTTATTTTCGTGTTTTATTTCGTAATTCTACTTAATCACACTTAATTTTCATTCCTCTTGTCTTTTCATCCCCTTTCACAATTTTTCAGCCCCGAGTGTTAATTTTTAAAAATTCGCCAAATTTACCGAGATATACATCGCATTGATATACATCTTCCTTTGGCTTTTTTGTAAAATCGAACAGATAGATGGGGTGGAAATTAGGGGTTGCAACTCGAAATTCCGCTTAATAAGTATTGGTCGAAATTGGCGTCATTCGATAGCTTTCCATTAATGATACAAAAAAGGCGTCATTCATATTTTGAGAAAAACCACCCTTATAGGTGCTACAACCCCTAACATGCAGAAACACAAAAATGCGAAAACTCAAAAACTACTCAACGTATCAAGGCATAATTTGGTGTGTTAATTTCCAGTGACATTGTAGGTGGATGGACAAACTTTCACTAAAATCTAACAAGGCGGATGAAATTTAAGGGTTGAAACTTGGAATTTTTTCAAGTAAATAGTAGCATAAAATTACGGGGTTCGATACATTTCGGTCAACTATTGAAAAAAGGTCTTATGAGTTTTCAACCTAAAGTCAACCGCTAGGCTATTAACCACCCCTAACTCTTTGCAAGCGGATAAATATCTTTTATTTATTTTTTCTGAAACCTAATTGATTTATTTATGAACAACTGAAGTCAGTAAATACGCAAAGGGTTATGTAAGACCGGAAAAATAAACTCACCCCTGTAAATCATAAAGGGGTGAAATCATGAGAGGTTGAAAACATGAATTTACAAATCACCTTAATTTTTGAACGAATTGGGTTAGGGTGGTGAAATTGAAAACACAACTTCCTTTAGGGCATGTGGGGGTGGTGAAATAGGGGGTTGGAGTTTAGGGGTGAAACGTCCATAAAACCCTGCAATTTGACACAGAGAAGCAATATCTTCTGCGAAACTGTGACATCTTACAAAATACATCTTCGAGACGGTAAGAGTGAATTATCGAAGGGGATGAAAGTTAGGGGTGGAAACTCGAATTTTCAATGAATAATGTATAGTTGAAAATAATACCATTCGATAGCTTTCTATTGATGGTACAAAAAAGGTTTTATTCATCATTCGCGAAAAACGACCCTTAAAGGCGGTACAACCCCTTAACATGCCGAAACATAAAAATGCGAAAACTCAAAAACTGCTCAACGTATCAGGGCTGAATTTGTTGTGGTAATTTACAGCGCCACTGTAGGCGGATGGGCAAATTTTCATTAATATTGTGACGTAATTTGTTTATCAATTACGTCGGGGTTTCTTTTAGTTGCTCGGAGTTAGCTCAAGCTCGGCCATGGTCTTTTTTCTAGACGGATTCAATAATACTCGGGCGCCATCCACCGCCTGGTGGACAAGAAAACCTATCCAGATGATTATGTCAAAGAAAAAGGTTTTATTTCATTTAAAATTACATCAATGAGCCTATGTTAAACAGTAACGTATATACAGGGTGAGCTATTTACAATATTGTCGCGCGATCGTTTTCCTCGGGCACGGAGACTTCTTCCACGGTGACGACGTCCTCTGCGTCCTAGGACTGGAGATCGTTTGTACAGGAAAATTTACGAAAGACTTATTAATTACAGAAATCGATAACAACGGGGTATGTTTTTCGAGGGATTGCTCAACACGCAATGTGGAGGAATTGCTCAACACGCATTCTGGAGGATCTTGTTCAACACGCAAACTCGGAAGGGTGTGAATTAAGTTAAACTACCTTAACTCTACAATACGGGGAAAGAACGCTCAACCAGCGTTAAGGTACTAATTATCTACAGGTGCTTGACGTTCAACACGCGTCAACTACGGAAAAGGAGTCGGAGAGGAAAATAATTATACAATGGGATAAAGCAAAATAAATTGCAACGGTCTGACCTTGACTTAGTTTACGACCTGCCAAATTTTCTTTGTATGGCGGCGTTTCCTTTGTAGCCGGCGGTCGCTTACAGGTTTTCTTTGGGGGGGTCGTCGACGTCTGCGGGAATCGACTTCCTCGGGTTGGCGACCTGGTGATTCGGATTTGAATCAAACGGAGATTTGGTGATTATCGACGGCGGTTGATCGGTAATAATTCCCTCGGGAACGAAGCGGAAATATTCGGAACTGGAAAACGGAATTTTCTCCTCGGAGTGGAACCTCTTCGGAGAGGGTAACGATAAACGGTAATCTGGAACTAGATTTCGGTGACGGTGGCGGTATCGGTATCTTTCTTCTCTGCCAGCCGGGTGAAATTGTCCTTCTGGTCCTCCGGGACCCTCCAAGCTTCTGGAACATTCTGCATCTCGAAGCTTCTAATAGCCTCGCCCGCCCTTTGTGATTGGCCGCTCGCCGCCTGGACGTAAACGGCTTCTCGAACATTCTCTGGCGGGTGTTCCTTAGACGAGGCTACTTCTTCGGAATTCTCACGAAAATTCCGCGGCCTTCTTTACAGTCTTGTAACCAAAAACCCATGAGGCTGACACAAAAACCCGGGTTTTTGCCAACCCTGGTCGATTGCCTTCAAACTTGTTTCAGCTCTTCAACGTTATAATAGTCTCCATGTACAAAATTTCAGCCAAATCGGTCCAGAGGTTTCGGCTGTATCGTGTTTTTAAGTACGTTAACAATCCCGAATATTTCAATTTTTGTCAAAAAGGCACTAAGAGTGAATACATTTTTAGAAGCAGAATTTGAAGGCCTTTCTTATAGTGACGTGAAAAGTGGGGGTTTGCGTTTAAAATTTAAAAGTTGATGTGCCAAAATTGCATTTCCGGTTGCACGATTGTCTCCAAAAACTTTTCAGATCTAAGTTGGGTTATGAGAAGCCTACGTACCAAAGGACCCCGCACGATTCTTATGGAAAGTGGCTTTCGGTGAAATTGTCTGAATTTTTGATATGTTGTAGTTTTCATGATTCTGAACAAAAGTTATCATTGCGCCAACCTCCTGACATGGACTGGACAGTTTTTGCTACCAAAAATACCGAAGATAGAACTTTTCCCATAAGAACTACATGTAGCGAAAATGGAATCGGTCGTTTTGCCATCATAATTCTACATGATAAATTCAGAGGCATCTTTCTTACCCATATTGCTAACATGCGTCTATATGGAAGCCTTTTGGGCGTATTTGAATGTTATGTCGGGAAGAGTAGGAAACGGCGGGCCCAAAAATGTGTATAAACCGCCCAGGCAACACACGATAGTGTATTAAACGTTTATAGTTATTCTCAATCCTGCGTATATATACGATTTAAGAGAATCGTTAAATTCTTGGAAAAATGTCCGCGCGGTAGACGTTTTTTTATAGTATCCTGTATTAGAGTATTATTCGTTTATGGGACACGATTAATAAACGGTACAATTCAACATATTTTATACGTATATTTGATATTAAATCAAAACATATATATTTGACGTATATAATACCCCAGTTATTTACTTTTGTTTAACGTTGCAAATGACACTTAATTTAACGTTTACTGTTACGTGTATAATACCTCCCAATAACTATTTTAATACACGTATAATTTTATTATGCGTTTAATATGTATGTAACCTAAAGTTAACAGTAATTTTTGCTCACTATAAAGATGTTTGGCCAACTTTACCCAGACCTTTAATGCATCCTAGATGTACTTATCGTACGGAATGAGACGTTTGGACGCGGCCGATTCGACGCGGCCGTTTGGACGCGGCCTGTTGGACGCGGGGACAGTTGGACGCCGGGACGTTTGGACGCGGGGACGTTTGGACGCTGAGATGTTTGGACGCGGGGACGTTTGGACGCTGGGGCGATTGGACGTGGGGACGTTTGGACGCCGGCTCGTAAAATTAAATATTTTAATAAATACGAAAAAATGTGGTTCAGCCTAAATTATTACAGCCAAAACACTTTTTATTTGCTGGTGTTTGGTAAGCTATCGAACAACCAGGGCCGGATTTACCATAGGGCAAAAAGGGCAGATGCCCTGGGGCCTCACGCCGTCAGGGAGCCTCGAAAATATTAAATCTATCAATTATTTGAAATTTTGTTTTGTAAATAAGTGGAGAAAGTGGTGCAGGTTTGCTTTAAAAAAAATTGGACAAACCGGTCAACCACCCTCAATATAAATTTACGACTTCTACCAGACCCTCGACCACCATGGCTAAGCCGAGGAGCGCTGTTCCCAGCAGTAAAATAATAAAATTTGCAAATTTTCTTGAAACATAATTATGGTCTACGTGACTAAACAATAAATATTTTAAAATGAGCCTTCCATTATGGTACCTAGAGCTAAAGATATTATAATATTATTACCAAAACTAAATGTTCATGTTTGGTTATTGTTGTTTTGAAGTGAAGTGTACAGTTGCGGCCACGGAATTTCGGGCAGAGCTGTCGTGTCATTGTCATAAAATGTAAAACAGACTTTAAAATTTAGGAATCTGCAAATCAATTCGACAAATCATAAAACTAAACATACTCTATTCATTAATGTGGGCAAAGATACTGCCTTAATTCTGAAATCTGGAATATTCTAAATTAGAAAAACCCTGATTAAATTTCAAACATCCGTCAATTTGACAATAAAGCATGAATTACATCGTATTTTTTGAGTGACAGAAAAATTGCTGCCCGAAATTCCGTGGCCGCAACTGTACATAGTGACTTATTTTTTAACACCTATTTGTGCTCGTTTAAAATATTGTATCTATGTCGAAACGAATTTTTGAGAGCGGCGCCTCTAAAAGGAAGCACGCTAAAAAAGGGATGCCAAAAAGGAAGCATTATTAGCCAACGTTCCGAAATTAACGAGCTTCCTTATAAAGCCCAAAAAGGAGCACATCGTCGAACAATTAATCGACAAGCAAGATCCGCAGACGGCAACTACATCTAAAGTTGTTTTGTATTTAAGTACATAGGTACTACCGCGGATTTCATTTTGGCAAGCACCAAATTCATT
>CAWUQC010000017.1:0-73000 GCA_963924575.1 Pycnomerus fuliginosus | reverse complement strand
TGATGATGTCATCTGTCCTCGAACATCTCGGTAGCCACAACATCAGGCGCCTTCGGTTACCGGGCGCTTTGTTCTTAACATTATATATTGTAAAGACTTATCATTTTTATTCCGTATTGTTACATAAGATTCCGGGATGTCAGAAGAACTTGTTGTTGAGAACACCGCTGCTACCTCATTAACCCTTTGAAAATTATAACGATTTCGATCCATTCCAGGTTTCAAAGCAAATAATAAATGAAGTTCAGGTTCTTCATTTATATTGTTGCTCAGATTTATTTTTCTTTGATTTTCCAATTCTTCACCCATCATTTGATATGATTGAGCAAAAACATTATGTACTTGCATAAAATTTTGAATTAATGTCATAGTTTCAGGATCACACTGTGAATTTTGACGTAAACGAAAATCGACAGCTTCATGAGGATCAACAATAAATAATTGACCATAACTTGGCCTCTCATCAACGGAAGGATAGAGAGCTGTATTAATCTGATAATATATTTGACCTTGAATTTTAAAACAAAATGGTCCATTTCGTCTGCCATGAAAATTCACCAAATTTGCGTTAAAAGAAGCAAAAGCGAATGAACTATTATAACTACGAATATGCTCAAAAAATTCTTTTGATTTCGAATGCGAACCATCAAATAATGATTTCAACATTTCTGGAATAGGCACATCTTCAATACGTACTTCACCATGATTGCAACAATCATTGAAAGAATTACCTTTATTAAATACTTTTTCAGCAGAATGAATACAAACTATTTCCATTTTACCAATATAATGTTCATTTACCTCATTATCCACCTTTGATTGAGTTGAATCATTATAATTATGTTCCCTTGACACATAAGCATAACGTCGTTGTTGTTTAAAATTTGTTTCCATTGTATGCAAATGTTTTTTACCTATCTTGAATTGAGTCGAATCGCTATAATTATGTTCCCTTGAATCATAAGGTCGTTGTTGTCTTTCAAAATTTGTTTCCATTATGTGAGTCTGTTCATTATTCATTCCAAAATGAGTTGAGTCACAATAATTATGTTCCTTTGAAACATAATAAGTATTATCGTGAATGGCATCATACCGCGACAAAATTGACATAATTTGCCGTCATATCGCGACACGCCACGGTCGCGCTATGGTCGCGCAATAATACACTCTTATCGCGACAAAAAAATTGTATTACCAATAAACGAATTATTATTAATTTATAAAAACACTCATATCGCGACACGAAAAAATTAGCATAACAGATGTCGCTGAGATGCACAATTTAGCATCTACAAGCTACAGCACTTCTCCGTCGCCCACGTGCGCGGCGCTGGTATCGAAACGGCTCGGAATACTCGCCCAAGATCCTAAAAATGTACTAAGTGCTTAAAGGTAAAATATTGCACCTTTGACATTTTTGTTTCATAAAGGTATGCGGAGAATGCCGAAGCTTTCACGAGAACTACGTTTCTGAGTCAGAACTGTACAAGAGTGGTTTCTCCTAAAAAATGTGTCACAATTTTGTATTTTCGGAAGTTAGGAAGTATTTGAGCGACAAATGGCCCTAGAGATAACTAATTTTGAGGTGGAAGGATCAAAATTATTTAGCTATACTGAAACATGCAGTTTGAAGCCAATTTTCAAATATTCCAAATAATTTGCAATTTAATTCATTTTGAATAGAAAATCACATCAAAACGGCTTAGAGTGGTCTAAGCTCTCAAAAATGCCTCAATAATAAAATGTTGCTCCTTGGTCATTTTTGATTCATGAAGATATGTATGCAGAGAGGGTCAAACCTATTAACATTAACGAATGACCAAATGGCCTCAGAAATAGCTCATTTTGACTTGGAAAGTTACCAAAATTATTTAGCTATACCGAGACATGTCGCAGTTTGATGCCAAATTTCAAATGGCCCAAATGATTGAAATTTTATTCAATTTGAGCAGAAAATCATATCGTAACGGTTCAGAGTGCTCCAAATTCCCATAAAACTATTTCAATAGAAAAATATTGCTCCTTTGACATTTCTGCTTCATGATGGTGTGCAGGTAGTGCCGAAACTTTCATAGAAACTTCATTTAAAGCACAATCCTCTTCATTTCCTACGTTTCTGAGTCAGAACTTTACAGGAATGACCTTTCTCTCAAAAAATTGTTCAAAATTTGGAATTCTCGGAAGTTATGTGCTATTTAAGCAACAAATGGCCGAATGGCCTCATAGATATTTAATTTTGATGTGGAAATATACCAAAATTATTTAGCTATACCGAGACATGTCGCAGTTTGATGCCAAATTTCAAATGGCCCAAATAATTGAAATTTGATTCGATTTGAACAGAAAATCATATCGAAACAGTTCAGATTGCTCCAAATTCCCATAAAACTATTTCAATAGAAAAATATTGTACCTTTGACATTTCTACTTCATGAAGGTGTGCAGTTAGTGCTGAAACTTTCATATAAACTTCATTTAAAGGACAATCCTCTTCATTTTTTACATTTCTGAGTCAGAACTTTACAGGAGTGTTCTTTCTCAAAAAATTGTTCAAAATTGGGAATTCTCGGAAGTTAGGTGCTATTTAAGCAACAAATGGTTGAATGGCCTCACAGATAGTTAATTTTGACGTGGAAAGATACCAAAATTATTTAGCTATTCCGAGACATGTCGCAGTTTGATGCCAAATTTCAAATGGCCCAAATAATTGAAATTTGATTCGATTTGAACAGAAAATCATATCGAAACAGTTCAGATTGCTCCAAATTCCCATAAAACTATTTCAATAGAAAAATATTGTACCTTTGACATTTCTACTTCATGAAGGTGTGCAGTTAGTGCTGAAACTTTCATATAAACTTCATTTAAAGGACAATCCTCTTCATTTTTTACATTTCTGAGTCAGAACTTTACAGGAGTGTTCTTTCTCAAAAAATTGTTCAAAATTGGGAATTCTCGGAAGTTAGGTGCTATTTAAGCAACAAATGGTTGAATGGCCTCACAGATAGTTAATTTTGACGTGGAAAGATACCAAAATTATTTAGCTATTCCGAGACATGTCGCAGTTTGATGCCAAATTTCAAATAGTCCAAATAATTGAAATTTAATTCAATTTGTACAGAAAATCATATCGAAACGGTTCAGAGTGCTCGAAATTCCCATATAACTATTTCAATAGGAAAATGTTGCTCCTTTGACATTTCTGCTTCATGAGGTGTTCCGAAACTTTCATAGAGATTTCATTTAAAGCACAATCCTCTTCATTTCCTACGTTTCTGAGTCAGAAATTTACAGGAGTTGTCTTTTTCTCAAAAAATTGTTCAAAATTTGGAATTTTCGTAAGTTAGGCACTATCTAAGCAACAAATGGCCAAATGGCCTCACAGATAGTTAATTTTGATGTGGAAAGATACCGAAATTTTTTAGCTATACCTAGACATGTCGCAGTTTGAAGCCAAATTTCAAATGGACCAAATAATTGAAATTTGATACAATTTGAACAGAAAATCATATCGAAACGGTTCAGAGTGCTCCAAATTCCCATAAAACTATTTCAAAAGAAAAATATTGCTCCTTTGACATTTCTGCTTCATGAAGGTGTGCAGATAGTGCCGAAACTTTCATAGAGATTTTATTTAAAGCACAATCCTCTTCATTTCCTACGTTTCTGGGTCAGGAATTTACAGGAGTGGTCTTTTTCTCAAAAAATTGTTCAAAATTTGGAATTTTCGGAAGTTAGGCACTATCTAAGCGACAAATGGCCAAATGGCCTCACAGATAGTTAATTTTGATGTGGAAAGATACCGAAATTATTTAGCTATACCGAGACATGTCGCAGTTTGAAGCCAAATTTCAAATGGACCAAATAATTGAAATTTGATACAGTTTGAACAGAAAATCATATCGAAACGGTTCAGAGTGCTCCAAATTCCCATAAAACTATTTCAATAGAAAAATATTGCTCCTTTGACATTTCTGCTTCATGAAGGTGTGCAGATAGTGCCGAAACTTTAATAGAGATTTCATTTAAAGCACAATCCTCTTCATTTCCTACGTTTCTGAGTCAGAAATTTACAGGAGCGGTCTTTTTCTCAAAAAATTGTTAAAAATTTGGAATTTTCGGAAGTTAGGCACTATCTAAGCGACAAATGGCCAAATGGCCTCACAGATAGTTAATTTTGATGTGGAAAGATACCGAAATTTTTTAGCTATACCGAGACATGTCGCAGTTTGAAGCTAAATTTCAAATGGACCAAATAATTGAAATTTGATACAATTTGAACAGAAAATCATATCGAAACGGTTCAGAGTGCTCCAAATTCCCATAAAACTATTTCACTAGAAAAATATTGCTCCTTTGACATTTCTGCTTCATGAAGGTGTGCAGATAGTGCCGAAACTTTCATAGAGATTTCATTTAAAGCACAATCCTCTTCATTTCCTACGTTTCTGAGTCAGAAATTTACAGGAGTGGTCTTTTTCTCAAAAAATTGTTCAAAATTCGGAATTTTCGGAAGTTAGGCACTATCTAAGCGACAAATGGCCAAATGGCCTCACAGATAGTTATCTAAGCGACAAATGGCCAAATGGCCTCACAGATAGTTAATTTTGACGTGGAAAGATACCGAAATTATTTAGCTATACCGAGACATGTCGCAGTTTGAAGCCAAATTTCAAATGGTCCAAATAATTGAAATTGGATACAATTTGAACAGAAAATCATATCGAAACGGTTCAGAGTGCTCCAAATTCCCATAAAAATATTTCAATACAAAAATATTGCTCCTTTGACATTTCTGCTTCATGAAGGTGTGTAGATAGTGCCGAAACTTTCATAGAGATTTCATTTAAAGCACAATCCTCTTCATTTCCTACGTTTCTGGGTCAGAAATTTACAGGAGTGGTCTTTTTCTCAAAAAATTGTTCAAAATTTGGAATTTTCGGAAGTTAGGCACTATCTAAGCGACAAATGGCCAAATGGCCTCACAGATAGTTAATTTTGACGTGGAAAGATACCGAAATTATTTAGCTATACCGAGACATGTCGCAGTTTGAAGCCAAATTTCAAATGGTCCAAATAATTGAAATTGGATACAATTTGAACAGAATATCATATCGAAACGGTTCAGAGTGCTCCAAATTCCCATAAAAATATTTCAATACAAAAATATTGCTCCTTTGACATTTCTGCTTCATGAAGGTGTGCAGATAGTGCCGAAACTTTCATAGAGATTTCATTTAAAGCACAATCCTCTTCATTTCCTACGTTTCTGAGTCAGAAATTCACAGGAGCGGTCTTTTTCTCAAAAAATTGTTCAAAATTTGGAATTTTCGAAAGTTAGGCACTATTTAAGCGACAAATGGCCAAATGGCCTCGCAGATAGTTAATTTTGATGTGGAAAGATACCGAAATTATTTAGCTATACCGAGACATGTCGCAGTTTGATGCCAAATTTCAAATGGCCCAAATAATTGAAATTTGATTCGATTTGAACAGAAAATCATATCGAAACAGTTCAGAGTGCTCCAAATTCCCATAAAACTATTTCAATAAAAAAATATTGTACCTTTGACATTTCTACTTCATGAAGGTGTGCAGTTAGTGCCGAAACTTTCATATAAACTTCATTTAAAAGACAATCCTCTTCATTTTTTACATTTCTGAGTCAGAACTTTACAGAAGTGTTCTTTCTCAAAAAATTGTTCAAAATTGGGAATTCTCGGAAGTTAGGTGCTATTTAAGCAACAAATGGCCGAATGGCCTCAGAGATAGCTAATTTTGATGTGGAAAGATACCAAAATTATTTAGCTATACCGAGACATGTCGCAGTTTGATGCCAAATTTCAAATGGCCCAAATAATTGAAATTTGATTCGATTTGAATAGAAAATCATATCGAAATAGTTCAGAGTGCTCCAAATTCCCATAAAACTATTTCACTAGAAAAATATTGCTCCTTTGACATTTCTGCTTCATGAAGGTGTGCAGATAGTGCCGAAACTTTCATAGAGATTTCATTTAAAGCACAATCCTCTTCATTTCCTACGTTTCTGAGTCAGAAATTTACAGGAGTGGTCTTTTTCTCAAAAAATTGTTCAAAATTGGGAATTCTCGGAAGTTAGGTGCTATTTAAGCAACAAATGGCCGAATGGCCTCAGAGATAGCTAATTTTGATGTGGAAAGATACCAAAATTATTTAGCTATACCGAGACATGTCGCAGTTTGATGCTAAATTTCAAATGGCCCAAATAATTGAAATTTGATTCGATTTGAATAGAAAATCATATCGAAATAGTTCAGAGTGCTCCAAATTCCCATAAAACTATTTCAATAGAAAAATATTGTACCATTGACATTTCTACTTCATGAAGGTGTGCAGTTAGTGCCGAAACTTTCATATAAACTTCATTTAAAGGACAATCCTCTTCATTTTTTACATTTCTGAGTCAGAACTTTACAGGAGTGTTCTTTCTCAAAAAACTGTTCAAAATTGGGAATTCTCGGAAGTTAGGCACTATTTAAGCGACAAATGGCCAAATGGCCTCACAGATAGTTAATTTTGATGTGGAAAGATACCAAAATTATTTAGCTATACCGAGACATGTCGCAGTTTGATGCCAAATTTCAAATGGCCCAAATAATTGAAATTTGATTAGATTTGAATAGAAAATCATATCGAAATAGTTCAGAGTGCTCCAAATTCCCATAAAACTATTTCAATAGAAAAATATTGTACCTTTGACATTTCTACTTCATGAAGGTGTGCAGTTAGTGCCGAAACTTTCATAAAAACTTCATTTAAAGGACAATCCTCTTCATTTTTTACATTTCTGAGTCAGAACTTTACAGGAGTGTTCTTTCTCAAAAAACTGTTCAAAATTGGGAATTCTCGGAAGTTAGGTGCTATTTAAGCAACAAATGGCCGAATGGCCTCAGAGATAGCTAATTTTGATGTGGAAAGATACCAAACTTATTTAGCTATACCGAGACATGTCGCAGTATGAAGCAAAATTTCAAATGGACCAATTAATTGAAATTTGATACAATTTGAACAGAAAATCATATCGAAACTGTTCAGAGTGCTCCAAATTCCCATAAAACTATTTCAATAGAAAAATATTGCTCCTTTGACATTTCTGCTTCATGAAGGTGTGCAGATAGTACCGAAACTTTCATAGAGATTTCATTTAAAGTACAATCCTCTTCATTTCCTACGTTTCTGAGTCAGAAATTTACAGGAGTGGTCTTTTTCTCAAAAAATTGTTCAAAATTTGGAATTTTCGAAAGTTAGGCACTATTTAAGCGACAAATGGCCAAATGGCCTCACAGATAGTTAATTTTGATGTGGAAAGATACCGAAATTATTTAGCTATACCGAGACATGTCGCAGTTTGATGCCAAATTTCAAATGGCCCAAATAATTGAAATTTGATTCGATTTGAATAGAAAATCATATCGAAATAGTTCAGAGTGCTCCAAATTCCCATAAAACTATTTCAATAGAAAAATATTGTACCTTTGACATTTCTACTTCATGAAGGTGTGCAGTTAGTGCCGAAACTTTCATATAAACTTCATTTAAAGGACAATCCTCTTCATTTTTTACATTTCTGAGTCAGAACTTTACAGGAGTGTTCTTTCTCAAAAAACTGTTCAAAATTGGGAATTCTCGGAAGATAGGTGCTATTTAAGCAACAAATGGCCGAATGGCCTCAGAGATAGCTAATTTTGATGTGGAAAGATACCAAAATTATTTAGCTATACCGAGACATGTCGCAGTTTGATGCCAAATTTCAAATGGCCCAAATAATTGAAATTTGATTCGATTTGAATAGAAAATCATATCGAAATAGTTCAGAGTGCTCCAAATTCCCATAAAACTATTTCAATAGAAAAATATTGCTCCTTTGACATTTCTGCTTCATGAAGGTGTGCAGATAGTGTTGAAACTTTCATAGAGATTTCTTTAAAGCACAATCCTATTCATTTCCTACGTTTCTAAGTCAGAACTTTACAGGAATGGCCTTTCTCCAAAAAAATTGTTCAAAATTCTGAATTCTCGGAAGTTATGTGCTATTTAAGCAACAAATGGCCGAATGGCCTCAGAGATAGCTAATTTTGATGTGGAAAGATACCAAAATTATTTAGCTATACCGAGACATGTCGCAGTTTGATGCCAAATTTCAAATGGCCCAAATAATTGAAATTTGATTCGATTTGAATAGAAAATCATATCGAAATAGTTCAGAGTGCTCCAAATTCCCATAAAACTATTTCAATAGAAAAATATTGTACCATTGACATTTCTACTTCATGAAGGTGTGCAGTTAGTGACGAAACTTTCATATAAACTTCATTTAAAGGACAATCCTCTTCATTTTTTACATTTCTGAGTCAGAACTTTACAGGAGTGTTCTTTCTCAAAAAACTGTTCAAAATTGGGAATTCTCGGAAGTTAGGTGCTATTTAAGCAACAAATGGCCGAATGGCCTCAGAGATAGTTAATTTTGATGTGGAAAGATACCAAAATTATTTAGCTATACCGAGACATGTCGCAGTTTGATGCCAAATTTCAAATGGTCCAAATAATTGAAATTTGATTCAATTTGAACAGAAAATAATATCGAAACGGTTCAGAGTGCTCCAAGTTCCCATAAAACTATTTCAATAGAAAAATATTACTCCTTTGACATTTCTGCTTCATGAAGGTGTGCAGATAGTGCCGAAACTTTCATAGAAACTTCATTTAAAGCACAATTCTCTTCATTTCTCTTCATTTTCCTACGTTTCTGAGTCAGAAATTTACAGGAGTGTTCTTTCTCTCAAAAAATTGTTCAAAATTTTTAATTCTCGGAAGTTAGGTGCTATTTCAGCAACAAATGGCTGAATGGCCTCATAGATATTTAATTTTGATGTGGAAAGATATCAAAATTATTTAGCTATACGGAGACATGTCGCAGTTTGATGCCAAATTTCAAAGGGTCCAAATAATTCAAATTTGTTTCAATTTGAACAGAAAATCATATCGAAATGGTTCAGAGTGCTCCAAATTTCCATTAAAGTATTTCAATAGAAAAATATTGCTCCTTTGACATTTCTACTTTATGAAGGTGTGCAGGTAGTGCCGAAACTTTAATTGAAACTTCATTTAAAGCACAATCCTCTTCATTTCCTACATTTCTGAGTCAGAACTTTACAGGAGTGTTCTTTCTCAAAAAATTGTTCAAAATTCTGAATTCTCGGAAGTTATGTGATATTTAAGCAACAAATGGCCAAATTGCCTCAGAGATATTTAATTTAATGTGGAAAGATACCAAAATTATTTAGCTATACCGAGACATGTCGCAGTTTGATGCCAAATTTCAAATGGCCCAAATAATTGAAATTTGATTCGATTTGAATAGAAAATCATATCGAAATAGTTCAGAGTGCTCCAAATTCCCATAAAACTATTTCAATAGAAAAATATTGTACCTTTGACATTTCTACTTCATGAAGGTGTGCAGTTAGTGCCGAAACTTTCATATAAACTTCATTTAAAGGACAATCCTCTTCATTTTTTACATTTCTGAGTCAGAACTTTACAGGAGTGTTCTTTCTCAAAAAACTGTTCAAAATTGGGAATTCTCGGAAGTTAGGTGCTATTTAAGCAACAAATGGCCGAGTGGCCTCAGAGATAGCTAATTTTGATGTGGAAAGATACCAAAATTATTTAGCTATACCGAGACATGTCGCAGTTTGATGCCAAATTTCAAATGGCCCAAATAATTGAAATTTGATTCGATTTGAATAGAAAATCATATCGAAATAGTTCAGAGTGCTCCAAATTCCCATAAAACTATTTCAATTGAAAAATATTGTAACTTTGACATTTCTACTTCATGAAGGTGTGCAGTTAGTGCCGAAACTTTCATATAAACTTCATTTAAAGGACAATCCTCTTCCTTTTTTACATTTCTGAGTCAGAACTTTACAGAAGTGTTCTTTCTCAAAAAATTGTTCAAAATTGGGAATTCTCGGAAGTTAGGTGCTATTTAAGCAACAAATGGCCGAATGGCCTCAGAGATAGCTAATTTTGATGTGGAAAGATACCAAAATTATTTAGCTATACCGAGACATGTCGCAGTTTGATGCCAAATTTCAAATGGCCCAAATAATTGAAATTTGATTCGATTTGAATAGAAAATCATATCGAAATAGTTCAGAGTGCTCCAAATTCCCATAAAACTATTTCAATTGAAAAATATTGTACCTTTGACATTTCTACTTCATGAAGGTGTGCAGTTAGTGCCGAAACTTTCATATAAACTTCATTTAAAGGACAATCCTCTTCATTTTTTACATTTCTGAGTCAGAACTTTACAGAAGTGTTCTTTCTCAAAAAATTGTTCAAAATTGGGAATTCTCGGAAGTTAGGTGCTATTTAAGCAACAAATGGCCGAATGGCCTCAGAGATAGCTAATTTTGATGTGGAAAGATACCAAAATTATTTAGCTATACCGAGACATGTCGCAGTTTGATGCCAAATTTCAAATGGCCCAAATAATTGAAATTTGATTCGATTTGAATAGAAAATCATATCGAAATAGTTCAGAGTGCTCCAAATTCCCATAAAACTATTTCACTAGAAAAATATTGCTCCTTTGACATTTCTGCTTCATGAAGGTGTGCAGATAGTGCCGAAACTTTCATAGAGATTTCATTTAAAGCACAATCCTCTTCATTTCCTACGTTTCTGAGTCAGAAATTTACAGGAGTGGTCTTTTTCTCAAAAAATTGTTCAAAATTTGGAATTTTTGAAAGTTAGGCACTATTTAAGCGACAAATGGCCAAATGGCCTCACAGATAGTTAATTTTGATGTGGAAAGATACCGAAATTATTTAGCTATACCGAGACATGTCGCAGTTTGATGCCAAATTTCAAATGGCCCAAATAATTGAAATTTGATTCGATTTGAATAGAAAATCATATCGAAATAGTTCAGAGTGCTCCAAATTCCCATAAAACTATTTCAATTGAAAAATATTGTACCTTTGACATTTCTACTTCATGAAGGTGTGCAGTTAGTGCCGAAACTTTCATATAAACTTCATTTAAAGGACAATCCTCTTCATTTTTTACATTTCTGAGTCAGAACTTTACAGGAGTGTTCTTTCTCAAAAAACTGTTCAAAATTGGGAATTCTCGGAAGATAGGTGCTATTTAAGCAACAAATGGCCGAATGGCCTCAGAGATAGCTAATTTTGATGTGGAAAGATACCAAAATTATTTAGCTATACCGAGACATGTCGCAGTTTGATGCCAAATTTCAAATGGCCCAAATAATTGAAATTTGATTCGATTTGAATAGAAAATCATATCGAAATAGTTCAGAGTGCTCCAAATTCCCATAAAACTATTTCAATAGAAAAATATTGTACCATTGACATTTCTACTTCATGAAGGTGTGCAGTTAGTGCCGAAACTTTCATATAAACTTCATTTAAAGAACAATCCTCTTCATTTTTTACATTTCTGAGTCAGAACTTTACAGGAGTGTTCTTTCTCAAAAAACTGTTCAAAATTGGGAATTCTCGGAAGTTAGGTGCTATTTAAGCAACAAATGGCCGAATGGCCTCAGAGATAGCTAATTTTGATGTGGAAAGATACCAAAATTATTTAGCTATACCGAGACATGTCGCAGTTTGATGCTAAATTTCAAATGGCCCAAATAATTGAAATTTGATTCGATTTGAATAGAAAATCATATCGAAATAGTTCAGAGTGCTCCAAATTCCCATAAAACTATTTCAATAGAAAAATATTGTACCTTTGACATTTCTACTTCATGAAGGTGTGCAGTTAGTGCCGAAACTTTCATATAAACTTCATTTAAAGGACAATCCTCTTCATTTTTTACATTTCTGAGTCAGAACTTTACAGGAGTGTTCTTTCTCAAAAAACTGTTCAAAATTGGGAATTCTCGGAAGATAGGTGTTATTTAAGCAACAAATGGCCGAATGGCCTCAGAGATAGCTAATTTTGATGTGGAAAGATACCAAAATTATTTAGCTATACCGAGACATGTCGCAGTTTGATGCCAAATTTCAAATGGCCCAAATAATTGAAATTTGATTCGATTTGAATAGAAAATCATATCGAAATAGTTCAGAGTGCTCCAAATTCCCATAAAACTATTTCAATAGAAAAATATTGTACCATTGACATTTCTACTTCATGAAGGTGTGCAGTTAGTGACGAAACTTTCATATAAACTTCATTTAAAGGACAATCCTCTTCATTTTTTACATTTCTGAGTCAGAACTTTACAGGAGTGTTCTTTCTCAAAAAACTGTTCAAAATTGGGAATTCTCGGAAGTTAGGTGCTATTTAAGCAGCAAATGGCCGAATGGCCTCAGAGATAGCTAATTTTGATGTGGAAAGATACCAAAATTATTTAGCTATACCGAGACATGTCGCAGTTTGATGCCAAATTTCAAATGGCCCAAATAATTGAAATTTGATTCGATTTGAATAGAAAATCATATCGAAATAGTTCAGAGTGCTCCAAATTCCCATAAAACTATTTCAATTGAAAAATATTGTAACTTTGACATTTCTACTTCATGAAGGTGTGCAGTTAGTGCCGAAACTTTCATATAAACTTCATTTAAAGGACAATCCTCTTCCTTTTTTACATTTCTGAGTCAGAACTTTACAGAAGTGTTCTTTCTCAAAAAATTGTTCAAAATTGGGAATTCTCGGAAGTTAGGTGCTATTTAAGCAACAAATGGCCGAATGGCCTCAGAGATAGCTAATTTTGATGTGGAAAGATACCAAAATTATTTAGCTATACCGAGACATGTCGCAGTTTGATGCCAAATTTCAAATGGCCCAAATAATTGAAATTTGATTCGATTTGAATAGAAAATCATATCGAAATAGTTCAGAGTGCCCCAAATTCCCATAAAACTATTTCAATAGAAAAATATTGTACCATTGACATTTCTACTTCATGAAGGTGTGCTGTTAGTGCCGAAACTTTCGTATAAACTTCATTTAAAGACAATCCTCTTAATTTTTTACATTTCTGAGTCAGAACTTTACAGGAGTGTTCTTTCTCAAAAAACTGTTCAAAATTGGGAATTCTCGGAAGTTAGGTGCTATTTAAGCAGCAAATGGCCGAATGGCCTCAGAGATAGCTAATTTTGATGTGGAAAGATACCAAAATTATTTAGCTATACCGAGGCATGTCGCAGTTTGATGCTAAATTTCAAATGGCCCAAATAATTGAAATTTGATTCGATTTGAATAGAAAATCATATCGAAATAGTTCAGAGTGCTCCAAATTCCCAATAAACTATTTCAATAGAAAAATATTGTACCATTGACATTTCTACTTCATGAAGGTGTGCAGTTAGTGCCGAAACTTTCATATAAACTTCATTTAAAGGACAATCCTCTTCATTTTTTACATTTCTGAGTCAGAACTTTACAGGAGTGTTCTTTCTCAAAAAACTGTTCAAAATTGGGAATTCTCGGAAGTTAGGTGCTATTTAAGCAGCAAATGGCCGAATGGCCTCAGAGATAGCTAATTTTGATGCGGAAAGATACCAAAATTATTTAGCTATACCGAGACATGTCGCAGTTTGATGCCAAATTTCAAATGGCCCAAATAATTGAAATTTGATTCGATTTGAATAGAAAATCATATCGAAATAGTTCAGAGTGCTCCAAATTCCCATAAAACTATTTCAATAGAAAAATATTGTACCATTGACATTTCTACTTCATGAAGGTGTGCAGTTAGTGACGAAACTTTCATATAAACTTCATTTAAAGGACAATCCTCTTCATTTTTTACATTTCTGAGTCGGAACTTTACAGGAGTGTTCTTTCTCAAAAAACTGTTCAAAATTGGGAATTCTCGGAAGTTAGGTGCTATTTAAGCAGCAAATGGCCGAATGGCCTCAGAGATAGCTAATTTTGATGTGGAAAGATACCAAAATTATTTAGCTATACCGAGACATGTCGCAGTTTGATGCCAAATTTCAAATGGCCCAAATAATTGAAATTTGATTCGATTTGAATAGAAAATCATATCGAAATAGTTCAGAGTGCTCCAAATTCCCATAAAACTATTTCAATTGAAAAATATTGTACCTTTGACATTTCTACTTCATGAAGGTGTGCAGTTAGTGCCGAAACTTTCATATAAACTTCATTTAAAGGACAATCCTCTTCCTTTTTTACATTTCTGAGTCAGAACTTTACAGAAGTGTTCTTTCTCAAAAAATTGTTCAAAATTGGGAATTCTCGGAAGTTAGGTGCTATTTAAGCAACAAATGGCCGAATGGCCTCACAGATAGTTAATTTTGATGTGGAAATATACCGAAATTATTTAGCTATACCGAGACATGTCGCAGTATGAAGCAAAATTTCAAATGGACCAATTAATTGAAATTTGATACAATTTGAACAGAAAATCATATCGAAACTGTTCAGAGTGCTCCAAATTCCCATAAAACTATTTCAATAAAAAAATATTGTACCTTTGACATTTCTACTTCATGAAGGTGTGCAGTTAGTGCCGAAACTTTCATATAAACTTCATTTAAAGGACAATCCTCTTCATTTTTTACATTTCTGAGTCAGAACTTTACATAAGTGTTCTTTCTCAAAAAATTGTTCAAAATTGGGAATTCTCGGAAGTTAGGTGCTATTTAAGCAACAAATGGCCGAATGGCCTCAGAGATAGCTAATTTTGATGTGGAAAGATACCAAAATTATTTAGCTATACCGAGACATGTCGCAGTTTGATGCTAAATTAAAATGGCCCAAATAATTGAAATTTGATTCGATTTGAATAGAAAATCATATCGAAATAGTTCAGAGTGCTCCAAATTCCCATAAAACTATTTCAATAAAAAAATATTGTACCTTTGACATTTCTACTTCATGAAGGTGTGCAGTTAGTGCCGAAACTTTCATATAAACTTCATTTAAAAGACAATCCTCTTCATTTTTTACATTTCTGAGTCAGAACTTTACAGAAGTGTTCTTTCTCAAAAAATTGTTCAAAATTGGGAATTCTCGGAAGTTAGGTGCTATTTAAGCAACAAATGGCCGAATGGCCTCAGAGATAGCTAATTTTGATGTGGAAAGATACCAAAATTATTTAGCTATACCGAGACATGTCGCAGTTTGATGCCAAATTTCAAATGGCCCAAATAATTGAAATTTGATTCGATTTGAATAGAAAATCATATCGAAATAGTTCAGAGTGCTCCAAATTCCCATAAAACTATTTCACTAGAAAAATATTGCTCCTTTGACATTTCTGCTTCATGAAGGTGTGCAGATAGTGCCGAAACTTTCATAGAGATTTCATTTAAAGCACAATCCTCTTCATTTCCTACGTTTCTGAGTCAGAAATTTACAGGAGTGGTCTTTTTCTCAAAAAATTGTTCAAAATTGGGAATTCTCGGAAGTTAGGTGCTATTTAAGCAACAAATGGCCGAATGGCCTCAGAGATAGCTAATTTTGATGTGGAAAGATACCAAAATTATTTAGCTATACCGAGACATGTCGCAGTTTGATGCTAAATTTCAAATGGCCCAAATAATTGAAATTTGATTCGATTTGAATAGAAAATCATATCGAAATAGTTCAGAGTGCTCCAAATTCCCATAAAACTATTTCAATAGAAAAATATTGTACCATTGACATTTCTACTTCATGAAGGTGTGCAGTTAGTGCCGAAACTTTCATATAAACTTCATTTAAAGGACAATCCTCTTCATTTTTTACATTTCTGAGTCAGAACTTTACAGGAGTGTTCTTTCTCAAAAAACTGTTCAAAATTGGGAATTCTCGGAAGTTAGGAACTATTTAAGCGACAAATGGCCAAATGGCCTCACAGATAGTTAATTTTGATGTGGAAAGATACCAAAATTATTTAGCTATACCGAGACATGTCGCAGTTTGATGCCAAATTTCAAATGGCCCAAATAATTGAAATTTGATTAGATTTGAATAGAAAATCATATCGAAATAGTTCAGAGTGCTCCAAATTCCCATAAAACTATTTCAATAGAAAAATATTGTACCATTGACATTTCTACTTCATGAAGGTGTGCAGTTAGTGCCGAAACTTTCATATAAACTTCATTTAAAGGACAATCCTCTTCATTTTTTACATTTCTGAGTCAGAACTTTACAGGAGTGTTCTTTCTCAAAAAACTGTTCAAAATTGGGAATTCTCGGAAGTTAGGTGCTATTTAAGCAACAAATGGCCGAATGGCCTCAGAGATAGCTAATTTTGATGTGGAAAGATACCAAACTTATTTAGCTATACCGAGACATGTCGCAGTATGAAGCAAAATTTCAAATGGACCAATTAATTGAAATTTGATACAATTTGAACAGAAAATCATATCGAAACTGTTCAGAGTGCTCCAAATTCCCATAAAACTATTTCAATAGAAAAATATTGCTCCTTTGACATTTCTGCTTCATGAAGGTGTGCAGATAGTACCGAAACTTTCATAGAGATTTCATTTAAAGTACAATCCTCTTCATTTCCTACGTTTCTGAGTCAGAAATTTACAGGAGTGGTCTTTTTCTCAAAAAATTGTTCAAAATTTGGAATTTTCGAAAGTTAGGCACTATTTAAGCGACAAATGGCCAAATGGCCTCACAGATAGTTAATTTTGATGTGGAAAGATACCGAAATTATTTAGCTATACCGAGACATGTCGCAGTTTGATGCCAAATTTCAAATGGCCCAAATAATTGAAATTTGATTCGATTTGAATAGAAAATCATATCGAAATAGTTCAGAGTGCTCCAAATTCCCATAAAACTATTTCAATAGAAAAATATTGTACCTTTGACATTTCTACTTCATGAAGGTGTGCAGTTAGTGCCGAAACTTTCATATAAACTTCATTTAAAGGACAATCCTCTTCATTTTTTACATTTCTGAGTCAGAACTTTACAGGAGTGTTCTTTCTCAAAAAACTGTTCAAAATTGGGAATTCTCGGAAGATAGGTGCTATTTAAGCAACAAATGGCCGAATGGCCTCAGAGATAGCTAATTTTGATGTGGAAAGATACCAAAATTGTTTAGCTATACCGAGACATGTCGCAGTTTGATGCCAAATTTCAAATGGCCCAAATAATTGAAATTTGATTCGATTTGAATAGAAAATCATATCGAAATAGTTCAGAGTGCTCCAAATTCCCATAAAACTATTTCAATAGAAAAATATTGCTCCTTTGACATTTCTGCTTCATGAAGGTGTGCAGATAGTGTTGAAACTTTCATAGAGATTTCTTTAAAGCACAATCCTATTCATTTCCTACGTTTCTAAGTCAGAACTTTACAGGAATGGCCTTTCTCCAAAAAAATTGTTCAAAATTCTGAATTCTCGGAAGTTATGTGCTATTTAAGCAACAAATGGCCGAATGGCCTCAGAGATAGCTAATTTTGATGTGGAAAGATACCAAAATTATTTAGCTATACCGAGACATGTCGCAGTTTGATGCCAAATTTCAAATGGCCCAAATAATTGAAATTTGATTCGATTTGAATAGAAAATCATATCGAAATAGTTCAGAGTGCTCCAAATTCCCATAAAACTATTTCAATAGAAAAATATTGTACCATTGACATTTCTACTTCATGAAGGTGTGCAGTTAGTGACGAAACTTTCATATAAACTTCATTTAAAGGACAATCCTCTTCATTTTTTACATTTCTGAGTCAGAACTTTACAGGAGTGTTCTTTCTCAAAAAACTGTTCAAAATTGGGAATTCTCGGAAGTTAGGTGCTATTTAAGCAACAAATGGCCGAATGGCCTCAGAGATAGTTAATTTTGATGTGGAAAGATACCAAAATTATTTAGCTATACCGAGACATGTCGCAGTTTGATGCCAAATTTCAAATGGTCCAAATAATTGAAATTTGATTCAATTTGAACAGAAAATAATATCGAAACGGTTCAGAGTGCTCCAAGTTCCCATAAAACTATTTCAATAGAAAAATATTACTCCTTTGACATTTCTGCTTCATGAAGGTGTGCAGATAGTGCCGAAACTTTCATAGAAACTTCATTTAAAGCACAATTCTCTTCATTTCTCTTCATTTTCCTACGTTTCTGAGTCAGAAATTTACAGGAGTGTTCTTTCTCTCAAAAAATTGTTCAAAATTTGGAATTCTCGGAAGTTAGGTGCTATTTCAGCAACAAATGGCTGAATGGCCTCATAGATATTTAATTTTGATGTGGAAAGATATCAAAATTATTTAGCTATACGGAGACATGTCGCAGTTTGATGCCAAATTTCAAAGGGTCCAAATAATTCAAATTTGTTTCAATTTGAACAGAAAATCATATCGAAATGGTTCAGAGTGCTCCAAATTTCCATTAAAGTATTTCAATAGAA
Organism: Pycnomerus fuliginosus; assembly: GCA_963924575.1. Classification (NCBI taxonomy): domain Eukaryota; kingdom Metazoa; phylum Arthropoda; class Insecta; order Coleoptera; family Zopheridae; genus Pycnomerus; species Pycnomerus fuliginosus. The sequence goes on along the minus strand of CAWUQC010000017.1, from coordinate 54,573 downwards.
AAATATTGCTCCTTTGACATTTCTACTTTATGAAGGTGTGCAGGTAGTGCCGAAACTTTAATTGAAACTTCATTTAAAGCACAATCCTCTTCATTTCCTACATTTCTGAGTCAGAACTTTACAGGAGTGTTCTTTCTCAAAAAATTGTTCAAAATTCTGAATTCTCGGAAGTTATGTGATATTTAAGCAACAAATGGCCAAATTGCCTCAGAGATATTTAATTTAATGTGGAAAGATACCAAAATTATTTAGCTATACCGAGACATGTCGCAGTTTGATGCCAAATTTCAAATGGCCCAAATAATTGAAATTTGATTCGATTTGAATAGAAAATCATATCGAAATAGTTCAGAGTGCTCCAAATTCCCATAAAACTATTTCAATAGAAAAATATTGTACCTTTGACATTTCTACTTCATGAAGGTGTGCAGTTAGTGCCGAAACTTTCATATAAACTTCATTTAAAGGACAATCCTCTTCATTTTTTACATTTCTGAGTCAGAACTTTACAGGAGTGTTCTTTCTCAAAAAACTGTTCAAAATTGGGAATTCTCGGAAGTTAGGTGCTATTTAAGCAACAAATGGCCGAGTGGCCTCAGAGATAGCTAATTTTGATGTGGAAAGATACCAAAATTATTTAGCTATACCGAGACATGTCGCAGTTTGATGCCAAATTTCAAATGGCCCAAATAATTGAAATTTGATTCGATTTGAATAGAAAATCATATCGAAATAGTTCAGAGTGCTCCAAATTCCCATAAAACTATTTCAATTGAAAAATATTGTAACTTTGACATTTCTACTTCATGAAGGTGTGCAGTTAGTGCCGAAACTTTCATATAAACTTCATTTAAAGGACAATCCTCTTCCTTTTTTACATTTCTGAGTCAGAACTTTACAGAAGTGTTCTTTCTCAAAAAATTGTTCAAAATTGGGAATTCTCGGAAGTTAGGTGCTATTTAAGCAACAAATGGCCGAATGGCCTCAGAGATAGCTAATTTTGATGTGGAAACATACCAAAATTATTTAGCTATACCGAGACATGTCGCAGTTTGATGCCAAATTTCAAATGGCCCAAATAATTGAAATTTGATTCGATTTGAATAGAAAATCATATCGAAATAGTTCAGAGTGCTCCAAATTCCCATAAAACTATTTCAATTGAAAAATATTGTACCTTTGACATTTCTACTTCATGAAGGTGTGCAGTTAGTGCCGAAACTTTCATATAAACTTCATTTAAAGGACAATCCTCTTCATTTTTTACATTTCTGAGTCAGAACTTTACAGAAGTGTTCTTTCTCAAAAAATTGTTCAAAATTGGGAATTCTCGGAAGTTAGGTGCTATTTAAGCAACAAATGGCCGAATGGCCTCAGAGATAGCTAATTTTGATGTGGAAAGATACCAAAATTATTTAGCTATACCGAGACATGTCGCAGTTTGATGCCAAATTTCAAATGGCCCAAATAATTGAAATTTGATTCGATTTGAATAGAAAATCATATCGAAATAGTTCAGAGTGCTCCAAATTCCCATAAAACTATTTCACTAGAAAAATATTGCTCCTTTGACATTTCTGCTTCATGAAGGTGTGCAGATAGTGCCGAAACTTTCATAGAGATTTCATTTAAAGCACAATCCTCTTCATTTCCTACGTTTCTGAGTCAGAAATTTACAGGAGTGGTCTTTTTCTCAAAAAATTGTTCAAAATTTGGAATTTTTGAAAGTTAGGCACTATTTAAGCGACAAATGGCCAAATGGCCTCACAGATAGTTAATTTTGATGTGGAAAGATACCGAAATTATTTAGCTATACCGAGACATGTCGCAGTTTGATGCCAAATTTCAAATGGCCCAAATAATTGAAATTTGATTCGATTTGAATAGAAAATCATATCGAAATAGTTCAGAGTGCTCCAAATTCCCATAAAACTATTTCAATTGAAAAATATTGTACCTTTGACATTTCTACTTCATGAAGGTGTGCAGTTAGTGCCGAAACTTTCATATAAACTTCATTTAAAGGACAATCCTCTTCATTTTTTACATTTCTGAGTCAGAACTTTACAGGAGTGTTCTTTCTCAAAAAACTGTTCAAAATTGGGAATTCTCGGAAGATAGGTGCTATTTAAGCAACAAATGGCCGAATGGCCTCAGAGATAGCTAATTTTGATGTGGAAAGATACCAAAATTATTTAGCTATACCGAGACATGTCGCAGTTTGATGCCAAATTTCAAATGGCCCAAATAATTGAAATTTGATTCGATTTGAATAGAAAATCATATCGAAATAGTTCAGAGTGCTCCAAATTCCCATAAAACTATTTCAATAGAAAAATATTGTACCATTGACATTTCTACTTCATGAAGGTGTGCAGTTAGTGCCGAAACTTTCATATAAACTTCATTTAAAGAACAATCCTCTTCATTTTTTACATTTCTGAGTCAGAACTTTACAGGAGTGTTCTTTCTCAAAAAACTGTTCAAAATTGGGAATTCTCGGAAGTTAGGTGCTATTTAAGCAACAAATGGCCGAATGGCCTCAGAGATAGCTAATTTTGATGTGGAAAGATACCAAAATTATTTAGCTATACCGAGACATGTCGCAGTTTGATGCTAAATTTCAAATGGCCCAAATAATTGAAATTTGATTCGATTTGAATAGAAAATCATATCGAAATAGTTCAGAGTGCTCCAAATTCCCATAAAACTATTTCAATAGAAAAATATTGTACCTTTGACATTTCTACTTCATGAAGGTGTGCAGTTAGTGCCGAAACTTTCATATAAACTTCATTTAAAGGACAATCCTCTTCATTTTTTACATTTCTGAGTCAGAACTTTACAGGAGTGTTCTTTCTCAAAAAACTGTTCAAAATTGGGAATTCTCGGAAGATAGGTGCTATTTAAGCAACAAATGGCCGAATGGCCTCAGAGATAGCTAATTTTGATGTGGAAAGATACCAAAATTATTTAGCTATACCGAGACATGTCGCAGTTTGATGCCAAATTTCAAATGGCCCAAATAATTGAAATTTGATTCGATTTGAATAGAAAATCATATCGAAATAGTTCAGAGTGCTCCAAATTCCCATAAAACTATTTCAATAGAAAAATATTGTACCATTGACATTTCTACTTCATGAAGGTGTGCAGTTAGTGACGAAACTTTCATATAAACTTCATTTAAAGGACAATCCTCTTCATTTTTTACATTTCTGAGTCAGAACTTTACAGGAGTGTTCTTTCTCAAAAAACTGTTCAAAATTGGGAATTCTCGGAAGTTAGGTGCTATTTAAGCAGCAAATGGCCGAATGGCCTCAGAGATAGCTAATTTTGATGTGGAAAGATACCAAAATTATTTAGCTATACCGAGACATGTCGCAGTTTGATGCCAAATTTCAAATGGCCCAAATAATTGAAATTTGATTCGATTTGAATAGAAAATCATATCGAAATAGTTCAGAGTGCTCCAAATTCCCATAAAACTATTTCAATTGAAAAATATTGTAACTTTGACATTTCTACTTCATGAAGGTGTGCAGTTAGTGCCGAAACTTTCATATAAACTTCATTTAAAGGACAATCCTCTTCCTTTTTTACATTTCTGAGTCAGAACTTTACAGAAGTGTTCTTTCTCAAAAAATTGTTCAAAATTGGGAATTCTCGGAAGTTAGGTGCTATTTAAGCAACAAATGGCCGAATGGCCTCAGAGATAGCTAATTTTGATGTGGAAAGATACCAAAATTATTTAGCTATACCGAGACATGTCGCAGTTTGATGCCAAATTTCAAATGGCCCAAATAATTGAAATTTGATTCGATTTGAATAGAAAATCATATCGAAATAGTTCAGAGTGCCCCAAATTCCCATAAAACTATTTCAATAGAAAAATATTGTACCATTGACATTTCTACTTCATGAAGGTGTGCTGTTAGTGCCGAAACTTTCGTATAAACTTCATTTAAAGACAATCCTCTTAATTTTTTACATTTCTGAGTCAGAACTTTACAGGAGTGTTCTTTCTCAAAAAACTGTTCAAAATTGGGAATTCTCGGAAGTTAGGTGCTATTTAAGCAGCAAATGGCCGAATGGCCTCAGAGATAGCTAATTTTGATGTGGAAAGATACCAAAATTATTTTGCTATACCGAGGCAAGTCGCAGTTTGATGCTAAATTTCAAATGGCCCAAATAATTGAAATTTGATTCGATTTGAATAGAAAATCATATCGAAATAGTTCAGAGTGCTCCAAATTCCCAATAAACTATTTCAATAGAAAAATATTGTACCATTGACATTTCTACTTCATGAAGGTGTGCAGTTAGTGACGAAACTTTCATATAAACTTCATTTAAAGGACAATCCTCTTCATTTTTTACATTTCTGAGTCGGAACTTTACAGGAGTGTTCTTTCTCAAAAAACTGTTCAAAATTGGGAATTCTCGGAAGTTAGGTGCTATTTAAGCAGCAAATGGCCGAATGGCCTCAGAGATAGCTAATTTTGATGTGGAAAGATACCAAAATTATTTAGCTATACCGAGACATGTCGCAGTTTGATGCCAAATTTCAAATGGCCCAAATAATTGAAATTTGATTCGATTTGAATAGAAAATCATATCGAAATAGTTCAGAGTGCTCCAAATTCCCATAAAACTATTTCAATTGAAAAATATTGTACCTTTGACATTTCTACTTCATGAAGGTGTGCAGTTAGTGCCGAAACTTTCATATAAACTTCATTTAAAGGACAATCCTCTTCCTTTTTTACATTTCTGAGTCAGAACTTTACAGAAGTGTTCTTTCTCAAAAAATTGTTCAAAATTGGGAATTCTCGGAAGTTAGGTGCTATTTAAGCAACAAATGGCCGAATGGCCTCACAGATAGTTAATTTTGATGTGGAAATATACCGAAATTATTTAGCTATACCGAGACATGTCGCAGTATGAAGCAAAATTTCAAATGGACCAATTAATTGAAATTTGATACAATTTGAACAGAAAATCATATCGAAACTGTTCAGAGTGCTCCAAATTCCCATAAAACTATTTCAATAAAAAAATATTGTACCTTTGACATTTCTACTTCATGAAGGTGTGCAGTTAGTGCCGAAACTTTCATATAAACTTCATTTAAAGGACAATCCTCTTCATTTTTTACATTTCTGAGTCAGAACTTTACATAAGTGTTCTTTCTCAAAAAATTGTTCAAAATTGGGAATTCTCGGAAGTTAGGTGCTATTTAAGCAACAAATGGCCGAATGGCCTCAGAGATAGCTAATTTTGATGTGGAAAGATACCAAAATTATTTAGCTATACCGAGACATGTCGCAGTTTGATGCTAAATTAAAATGGCCCAAATAATTGAAATTTGATTCGATTTGAATAGAAAATCATATCGAAATAGTTCAGAGTGCTCCAAATTCCCATAAAACTATTTCAATAAAAAAATATTGTACCTTTGACATTTCTACTTCATGAAGGTGTGCAGTTAGTGCCGAAACTTTCATATAAACTTCATTTAAAGGACAATCCTCTTCATTTTTTACATTTCTGAGTCAGAACTTTACATAAGTGTTCTTTCTCAAAAAATTGTTCAAAATTGGGAATTCTCGGAAGTTAGGTGCTATTTAAGCAACAAATGGCCGAATGGCCTCAGAGATAGCTAATTTTGATGTGGAAAGATACCAAAATTATTTAGCTATACCGAGACATGTCGCAGTTTGATGCCAAATTTCAAATGGCCCAAATAATTGAAATTTGATTCGATTTGAACAGAAAATCATATCGAAACTGTTCAGAGTGCTCCAAATTCCCATAAAACTATTTCAATAAAAAAATATTGTACCTTTGACATTTCTACTTCATGAAGGTGTGCAGTTAGTGCCGAAACTTTCATATAAACTTCATTTAAAGGACAATCCTCTTCATTTTTTACATTTCTGAGTCAGAACTTTACATAAGTGTTCTTTCTCAAAAAATTGTTCAAAATTGGGAATTCTCGGAAGTTAGGTGCTATTTGAGCAACAAATGGCCGAATGGCCTCAGAGATAGCTAATTTTGATGTGGAAAGATACCAAAATTATTTAGCTATACCGAGACATGTCGCAGTTTGATGCCAAATTTCAAATGGCCCAAATAATTGAAATTTGATTCGATTTGAATAGAAAATCATATCGAAATAGTTCAGAGTGCTCCAAATTCCCATAAAACTATTTCAATAAAAAAATATTGTACCTTTGACATTTCTACTTCATGAAGGTGTGCAGTTAGTGCCGAAACTTTCATATAAACTTCATTTAAAGGACAATCCTCTTCCTTTTTTACATTTCTGAGTCAGAACTTTACAGAAGTGTTCTTTCTCAAAAAATTGTTCAAAATTGGGAATTCTCGGAAGTTAGGTGCTATTTAAGCAACAAATGGCCGAATGGCCTCACAGATAGTTAATTTTGATGTGGAAATATACCGAAATTATTTAGCTATACCGAGACATGTCGCAGTATGAAGCAAAATTTCAAATGGACCAATTAATTGAAATTTGATACAATTTGAACAGAAAATCATATCAAAACTGTTCAGAGTGCTCCAAATTCCCATAAAACTATTTCAATAAAAAAATATTGTACCATTGACATTTCTACTTCATGAAGGTGTGCTGTTAGTGCCGAAACTTTCGTATAAACTTCATTTAAAGGACAATCCTCTTCATTTTTTACATTTCTGAGTCAGAACTTTACAGAAGTGTTCTTTCTCAAAAAATTGTTCAAAATTGGGAATTCTCGGAAGTTAGGTGCTATTTAAGCAACAAATGGCCGAATGGCCTCAGAGATAGCTAATTTTGATGTGGAAAGATACCAAAATTATTTAGCTATACCGAGACATGTCGCAGTTTGATGCCAAATTTCAAATGGCCCAAATAATTGAAATTTGATTCGATTTGAATAGAAAATCATATCGAAATAGTTCAGAGTGCTCCAAATTCCCATAAAACTATTTCAATTGAAAAATATTGTACCTTTGACATTTCTACTTCATGAAGGTGTGCAGTTAGTGCCGAAACTTTCATATAAACTTCATTTAAAGGACAATCCTCTTCCTTTTTTACATTTCTGAGTCAGAACTTTACAGAAGTGTTCTTTCTCAAAAAATTGTTCAAAATTGGGAATTCTCGGAAGTTAGGTGCTATTTAAGCAACAAATGGCCGAATGGCCTCAGAGATAGCTAATTTTGATGTGGAAAGATACCAAAATTATTTAGCTATACCGAGACATGTCGCAGTTTGATGCCAAATTTCAAATGGCCCAAATAATTGAAATTTGATTCGATTTGAATAGAAAATCATATCGAAATAGTTCAGAGTGCTCCAAATTCCCATAAAACTATTTCAATAAAAAAATATTGTACCTTTGACATTTCTACTTCATGAAGGTGTGCAGTTAGTGCCGAAACTTTCATATAAACTTCATTTAAAGGACAATCCTCTTCCTTTTTTACATTTCTGAGTCAGAACTTTACAGAAGTGTTCTTTCTCAAAAAATTGTTCAAAATTGGGAATTCTCGGAAGTTAGGTGCTATTTAAGCAACAAATGGCCGAATGGCCTCACAGATAGTTAATTTTGATGTGGAAATATACCGAAATTATTTAGCTATACCGAGACATGTCGCAGTATGAAGCAAAATTTCAAATGGACCAATTAATTGAAATTTGATACAATTTGAACAGAAAATCATATCGAAACTGTTCAGAGTGCTCCAAATTCCCATAAAACTATTTCAATAAAAAAATATTGTACCTTTGACATTTCTACTTCATGAAGGTGTGCAGTTAGTGCCGAAACTTTCATATAAACTTCATTTAAAGGACAATCCTCTTCATTTTTTACATTTCTGAGTCAGAACTTTACATAAGTGTTCTTTCTCAAAAAATTGTTCAAAATTGGGAATTCTCGGAAGTTAGGTGCTATTTAAGCAACAAATGGCCGAATGGCCTCAGAGATAGCTAATTTTGATGTGGAAAGATACCAAAATTATTTAGCTATACCGAGACATGTCGCAGTTTGATGCTAAATTAAAATGGCCCAAATAATTGAAATTTGATTCGATTTGAATAGAAAATCATATCGAAATAGTTCAGAGTGCTCCAAATTCCCATAAAACTATTTCAATTGAAAAATATTGTACCTTTGACATTTCTACTTCATGAAGGTGTGCAGTTAGTGCCGAAACTTTCATATAAACTTCATTTAAAGGACAATCCTCTTCCTTTTTTACATTTCTGAGTCAGAACTTTACAGAAGTGTTCTTTCTCAAAAAATTGTTCAAAATTGGGAATTCTCGGAAGTTAGGTGCTATTTAAGCAACAAATGGCCGAATGGCCTCACAGATAGTTAATTTTGATGTGGAAATATACCGAAATTATTTAGCTATACCGAGACATGTCGCAGTATGAAGCAAAATTTCAAATGGACCAATTAATTGAAATTTGATACAATTTGAACAGAAAATCATATCGAAACTGTTCAGAGTGCTCCAAATTCCCATAAAACTATTTCAATAAAAAAATATTGTACCTTTGACATTTCTACTTCATGAAGGTGTGCAGTTAGTGCCGAAACTTTCATATAAACTTCATTTAAAGGACAATCCTCTTCATTTTTTACATTTCTGAGTCAGAACTTTACATAAGTGTTCTTTCTCAAAAAATTGTTCAAAATTGGGAATTCTCGGAAGTTAGGTGCTATTTGAGCAACAAATGGCCGAATGGCCTCAGAGATAGCTAATTTTGATGTGGAAAGATACCAAAATTATTTAGCTATACCGAGACATGTCGCAGTTTGATGCCAAATTTCAAATGGCCCAAATAATTGAAATTTGATTCGATTTGAATAGAAAATCATATCGAAATAGTTCAGAGTGCTCCAAATTCCCATAAAACTATTTCAATAAAAAAATATTGTACCTTTGACATTTCTACTTCATGAAGGTGTGCAGTTAGTGCCGAAACTTTCATATAAACTTCATTTAAAGGACAATCCTCTTCCTTTTTTACATTTCTGAGTCAGAACTTTACAGAAGTGTTCTTTCTCAAAAAATTGTTCAAAATTGGGAATTCTCGGAAGTTAGGTGCTATTTAAGCAACAAATGGCCGAATGGCCTCACAGATAGTTAATTTTGATGTGGAAATATACCGAAATTATTTAGCTATACCGAGACATGTCGCAGTATGAAGCAAAATTTCAAATGGACCAATTAATTGAAATTTGATACAATTTGAACAGAAAATCATATCGAAACTGTTCAGAGTGCTCCAAATTCCCATAAAACTATTTCAATAAAAAAATATTGTACCTTTGACATTTCTACTTCATGAAGGTGTGCAGTTAGTGCCGAAACTTTCATATAAACTTCATTTAAAGGACAATCCTCTTCATTTTTTACATTTCTGAGTCAGAACTTTACAGAAGTGTTCTTTCTCAAAAAATTGTTCAAAATTGGGAATTCTCGGAAGTTAGGTGCTATTTAAGCAACAAATGGCCGAATGGCCTCAGAGATAGCTAATTTTGATGTGGAAAGATACCAAAATTATTTAGCTATACCGAGACATGTCGCAGTTTGATGCCAAATTTCAAATGGCCCAAATAATTGAAATTTGATTCGATTTGAATAGAAAATCATATCGAAATAGTTCAGAGTGCTCCAAATTCCCATAAAACTATTTCACTAGAAAAATATTGCTCCTTTGACATTTCTGCTTCATGAAGGTGTGCAGATAGTGCCGAAACTTTCATAGAGATTTCATTTAAAGCACAATCCTCTTCATTTCCTACGTTTCTGAGTCAGAAATTTACAGGAGTGGTCTTTTTCTCAAAAAATTGTTCAAAATTTGGAATTTTCGAAAGTTAGGCACTATTTAAGCGACAAATGGCCAAATGGCCTCACAGATAGTTAATTTTGATGTGGAAAGATACCGAAATTATTTAGCTATACCGAGACATGTCGCAGTTTGATGCCAAATTTCAAATGGCCCAAATAATTGAAATTTGATTCGATTTGAATAGAAAATCATATCGAAATAGTTCAGAGTGCTCCAAATTCCCATAAAACTATTTCAATTGAAAAATATTGTACCTTTGACATTTCTACTTCATGAAGGTGTGCAGTTAGTGCCGAAACTTTCATATAAACTTCATTTAAAGGACAATCCTCTTCATTTTTTACATTTCTGAGTCAGAACTTTACAGAAGTGTTCTTTCTCAAAAAATTGTTCAAAATTGGGAATTCTCGGAAGTTAGGTGCTATTTAAGCAACAAATGGCCGAATGGCCTCAGAGATAGCTAATTTTGATGTGGAAAGATACCAAAATTATTTAGCTATACCGAGACATGTCGCAGTTTGATGCCAAATTTCAAATGGCCCAAATAATTGAAATTTGATTCGATTTGAATAGAAAATCATATCGAAATAGTTCAGAGTGCTCCAAATTCCCATAAAACTATTTCAATAGAAAAATATTGTACCTTTGACATTTCTACTTCATGAAGGTGTGCAGTTAGTGCCGAAACTTTCATATAAACTTCATTTAAAGGACAATCCTCTTCATTTTTTACATTTCTGAGTCAGAATTTTACAGGAGTGTTCTTTCTCAAAAAACTGTTCAAAATTGGGAATTCTCGGAAGTTAGGTGCTATTTAAGCAACAAATGGCCGAATGGCCTCAGAGATAGCTAATTTTGATGTGGAAAGATACCAAAATTATTTAGCTATACCGAGACATGTCGCAGTTTGATGCCAAATTTCAAATGGCCCAAATAATTGAAATTTGATTCGATTTGAATAGAAAATCATATCGAAATAGTTCAGAGTGCTCCAAATTCCCATAAAACTATTTCAATTGAAAAATATTGTACCTTTGACATTTCTACTTCATGAAGGTGTGCAGTTAGTGCCGAAACTTTCATATAAACTTCATTTAAAGGACAATCCTCTTCCTTTTTTACATTTCTGAGTCAGAACTTTACAGAAGTGTTCTTTCTCAAAAAATTGTTCAAAATTGGGAATTCTCGGAAGTTAGGTGCTATTTAAGCAACAAATGGCCGAATGGCCTCACAGATAGTTAATTTTGATGTGGAAATATACCGAAATTATTTAGCTATACCGAGACATGTCGCAGTATGAAGCAAAATTTCAAATGGACCAATTAATTGAAATTTGATACAATTTGAACAGAAAATCATATCAAAACTGTTCAGAGTGCTCCAAATTCCCATAAAACTATTTCAATAAAAAAATATTGTACCATTGACATTTCTATTTCATGAAGGTGTGCTGTTAGTGCCGAAACTTTCGTATAAACTTCATTTAAAGGACAATCCTCTTCATTTTTTACATTTCTGAGTCAGAACTTTACAGAAGTGTTCTTTCTCAAAAAATTGTTCAAAATTGGGAATTCTCGGAAGTTAGGTGCTATTTAAGCAACAAATGGCCGAATGGCCTCAGAGATAGCTAATTTTGATGTGGAAATATACCGAAATTATTTAGCTATACCGAGACATGTCGCAGTATGAAGCAAAATTTCAAATGGACCAATTAATTGAAATTTGACTCAATTTGAAAAGAAAATCATATCGAAACGTTTCAGAGTGCTCCAAATTCCCATAAAACTATTTCAATAGGAAAATATTGCTCCTTTGACATTTCTGCTTCATGAAGGTGTGCAGATAGTGCCGAAACTTTCATAGAAACTTCGTTTAAAGCACAATCCTCTTCATTTCCTACGTTTCTGAGTCAGAAATTTACAGGGGTGGTCTTTCTCTCAAGAAATTGTTCAGAATTTGCAATTCTGGGTAGTTAGGTGTTATTTAAGCAACAAATGACCAAATGGCCTCAGAGATAGTTAATTTTAATGTGGAAAGGTACTAAAATTATTTAGCTATACCGAAACATGTCGCAGTTTGATGCCAAATTTCAAATGGAATAAATAATTGAAATTTGACTCAATTTGAAAAGAAAATCATATGGAAACGGTTCAGAGTGCTCCAAATTCCCATAAAACTATTTCAATAGGAAAATATTGCTCCTTTGACATTTCTGCTTCATGAAGGTGTTCAGATAGTGCCGAAACTTTCCTAGAAACTTCGTTTAAAGCACAATCCTCTTCATTTCCTACGTTTCTGAGTCAGAAATTTACAGGGGTGGTCTTTCTCTCAAAAAATTGTTCAAAATTTGGAATTCTGGGTAGTTAGGTGTTATTTAAGCAACAAATGACCAAATGGCCTCAGAGATAGTTAATTTTAATGTGGAAAGGTACCAAAATTATTTAGCTATACCGAGACATGTCGCAGTTTGATGCCAAATTTCAAATGGAATAAATAATTGAAATTTGACTCAATTTGAACAGAAAATCATATCGAAACGTTTCAGAGTGCTCCAAATTCCCATAAAACTATTTCAATAGGAAAATATTGCTCCTTTGACATTTCTGCTTCATGAAGGTGTGCAGATAGTGCCGAAACTTTCATAGAAACTTCGTTTAAAGCACAAACCACTTCATTTCCTACGTTTCTGAGTCAGAAATTTACAGGGGTGGTCTTTCTCTCAAAAAATTGTTCAAAATTTGGAATTCTGGGTAGTTAGGTGTTATTTAAGCAACAAATGACCAAATGGCCTCAGAGATAGTTAATTTTAATGTGGAAAGGTACCAAAATTATTTAGCTATACCGAGACATGTCGCAGTTTGATGCCAAATTTCAAATGGAATAAATAATTGAAATTTGACTCAATTTGAAAAGAAAATCATATGGAAACGGTTCAGAGTGCTCCAAATTCCCATAAAACTATTTCAGTAGGAAAATATTGCTCCTTTGACATTTCTGCTTCATGAAGGTGTGCAGATAGTGTCGAAACTTTCATAGAGATTTCTTTAAAGCACAATCCTCTTCATTTCCTACGTTTCTGAGTCAAAAATTTACAGGGGTGGTCTTTCTCTCAAAAAATTGTTCCAAATTTGGAATTCTGGGTAGTTATAGGTGTTATTTAAGCAACAAATGGCTAAATGGCCTCAGATATAGTTAATTTTAATGTGGAAAGGTACCAAAATTATTTAGCTATACCGAGACATGTCGCAGTTTGATGCCAAATTTCAAATGGAATAAATAATTGAAATTTGACTCAATTTGAAAAGAAAATCATATGGAAACGGTTCAGAGTGCTCCAAATTCCCATAAAACTATTTCAATAGGAAAATATTGCTCCTTTGACATTTCTGCTTCATGAAGGTGTGCAGATAGTGTCGAAACTTTCATAGAGATTTCTTTAAAGCACAATCCTCTTCATTTCCTACGTTTCTGAGTCAAAAATTTACAGGGGTGGTCTTTCTCTCAAAAAATTGTTCCAAATTTGGAATTCTGGGTAGTTAGGTGTTATTTAAGCAACAAATGACCAAATGGCCTCAGAGATAGTTAATTTTAATGTGGAAAGGTACCAAAATTATTTAGCTATACCGAGACATGTCGCAGTTTGATGCCAAATTTCAAATGGAATAAATAATTGAAATTTGACTCAATTTGAAAAGAAAATCATATGGAAACGGTTCAGAGTGCTCCAAATTCCCATAAAACTATTTCAGTAGAAAAATATTGCTCCTTTGACATTTCTGCTTCATGAAGGTGTGCAGATAGTGTCGAAACTTTCATAGAGATTTCTTTAAAGCACAATCCTCTTCATTTCCTACGTTTCTGAGTCAAAAATTTACAGGGGTGGTCTTTCTCTCAAAAAATTGTTCCAAATTTGGAATTCTGGGTAGTTATAGGTGTTATTTAAGCAACAAATGGCTAAATGGCCTCAGATATAGTTAATTTTAATGTGGAAAGGTACCAAAATTATTTAGCTATACCGAGACATGTCGCAGTTTGATGCCAAATTTCAAATGGAATAAATAATTGAAATTTGACTCAATTTGAAAAGAAAATCATATGGAAACGGTTCAGAGTGCTCCAAATTCCCATAAAACTATTTCAATAGGAAAATATTGCTCCTTTGACATTTCTGCTTCATGAAGGTGTGCAGATAGTGTCGAAACTTTCATAGAGATTTCTTTAAAGCACAATCCTCTTCATTTCCTACGTTTCTGAGTCAAAAATTTACAGGGGTGGTCTTTCTCTCAAAAAATTGTTCCAAATTTGGAATTCTGGGTAGTTAGGTGTTATTTAAGCAACAAATGGCTAAATGGCCTCAGATATAGTTAATTTTAATGTGGAAAGGTACCAAAATTATTTAGCTATACCGAGACATGTCGCAGTTTGATGCCAAATTTCAAATGGAATAAATAATTGAAATTTGACTCAATTTGAAAAGAAAATCATATGGAAACGGTTCAGAGTGCTCCAAATTCCCATAAAACTATTTCAATAGGAAAATATTGCTCCTTTGACATTTCTGCTTCATGAAGGTGTGCAGATAGTGCCGAAACTTTCATAGAGATTTCTTTAAAGCACAATCCACTTCATTTCCTACGTTTCTGAGTCAAAAATTTACAGGGGTCGTCTTTCTCTCAAAAAATTGTTCAAAATTTGGAATTCTGGGTAGTTATAGGTGTTATTTAAGCAACAAATGGCTAAATGGCCTCAGATATAGTTAATTTTGATGTGGAAAGGTACCAAAATTATTTAGCTATACCGAGACATGTCGCAGTTTGATGCCAAATTTCAAATGGAATAAATAATTGAAATTTGACTCAATTTGAAAAGAAAATCATATGGAAACGGTTCAGAGTGCTCCAAATTCCCATAAAACTATTTCAATAGGAAAATATTGCTCCTTTGACATTTCTGCTTCATGAAGGTGTGCAGATAGTGTCGAAACTTTCATAGAGATTTCTTTAAAGCACAATCCTCTTCATTTCCTACGTTTCTGAGTCAAAAATTTTCAGGGGTGGTCTTTCTCTCAAAAAATTGTTCCAAATTTGGAATTCTGGGTAGTTAGGTGTTATTTAAGCAACAAATGGCTAAATGGCCTCAGATATAGTTAATTTTAATGTGGAAAGGTACCAAAATTATTTAGCTATACCGAGACATGTCGCAGTTTGATGCCAAATTTCAGATGGAATAAATAATTGAAATTTGACTCAATTTGAACAGAAAATCATATGAAAACAGTTCAGAGTGCTCCAAATTCCCATAAAACTATTTCAATAGGAAAATATTGCTCCTTTGACATTTCTGCTTCATGAAGGTGTGCAGATAGTGCCGAAACTTTCATAGAAACTTCGTTTAAAGCACAAACCACTTCATTTCCTACGTTTCTGAGTCAGAAATTTACAGGGGTGGTCTTTCTCTCAAAAAATTGTTCAAAATTTGGAATTCTGAGTAGTTAGGTGTTATTTAAGCAACAAATGACCAAATGGCCTCAGAGATAGTTAATTTTAATGTGGAAAGGTACCAAAATTATTTAGCTATACCGAGACATGTCGCAGTTTGATGCCAAATTTCAAATGGAATAAATAATTGAAATTTGACTCAATTTGAAAAGAAAATCATATGGAAACGGTTCAGAGTGCTCCAAATTCCCATAAAACTATTTCAATAGGAAAATATTGCTCCTTTGACATTTCTGCTTCATGAAGGTGTGCAGATAGTGTCGAAACTTTCATAGAGATTTCTTTAAAGCACAATCCTCTTCATTTCCTACGTTTCTGAGTCAAAAATTTACAGGGGTGGTCTTTCTCTCAAAAAATTGTTCCAAATTTGGAATTCTGGGTAGTTAGGTGTTATTTAAGCAACAAATGGCTAAATGGCCTCAGATATAGTTAATTTTAATGTGGAAAGGTACCAAAATTATTTAGCTATACCGAGACATGTCGCAGTTTGATGCCAAATTTCAAATGGAATAAATAATTGAAATTTGACTCAATTTGAAAAGAAAATCATATGGAAACGGTTCAGAGTGCTCCAAATTCCCATAAAACTATTTCAATAGGAAAATATTGCTCCTTTGACATTTCTGCTTCATGAAGGTGTGCAGATAGTGTCGAAACTTTCATAGAGATTTCTTTAAAGCACAATCCTCTTCATTTCCTACGTTTCTGAGTCAAAAATTTACAGGGGTGGTCTTTCTCTCAAAAAATTGTTCCAAATTTGGAATTCTGGGTAGTTAGGTGTTATTTAAGCAACAAATGGCTAAATGGCCTCAGATATAGTTAATTTTAATGTGGAAAGGTACCAAAATTATTTAGCTATACCGAGACATGTCGCAGTTTGATGCCAAATTTCAAATGGAATAAATAATTGAAATTTGACTCAATTTGAAAAGAAAATCATATGGAAACGGTTCAGAGTGCTCCAAATTCCCATAAAACTATTTCAATAGGAAAATATTGCTCCTTTGACATTTCTGCTTCATGAAGGTGTGCAGATAGTGTCGAAACTTTCATAGAGATGTCTTTAAAGCACAATCCTCTTCATTTCCTACGTTTCTGAGTCAAAAATTTACAGGGGTGGTCTTTCTCTCAAAAAATTGTTCCAAATTTGGAATTCTGGGTAGTTAGGTGTTATTTAAGCAACAAATGGCTAAATGGCCTCAGATATAGTTAATTTTAATGTGGAAAGGTACCAAAATTATTTAGCTATACCGAGACATGTCGCAGTTTGATGCCAAATTTCAAATGGAATAAATAATTGAAATTTGACTCAGTTCGAACAGAAAATCATATCGAAACGTTTCAGAGTGCTCCAAATTCCCATAAAACTATTTCAATAGGAAAATATTGCTCCTTTGACATTTCTGCTTCATGAAGGTGTGCAGATAGTGCCGAAACTTTCATAGAAACTTCGTTTAAAGCACAATCCTCTTCATTTCCTACGTTTCTGAGTCAGAAATTTACAGGGGTGGTCTTTCTCTCAAAAAATTGTTCAAAATTTGGAATTCTGGGTAGTTAGGTGTTATTTAAGCAACAAATGACCAAATGGCCTCAGAGATAGTTAATTTTAATGTGGAAAGGTACCAAAATTATTTAGCTATACCGAGACATGTCGCAGTTTGATGCCAAATTTCAAATGGGATAAATAATTGAAATTTGACTCAATTTGAATAGAAAATCATATGGAAACAGTTCAGAGTGCTCCAAATTCCCATAAAACTATTTCAATAGGAAAATATTGCTCCTTTGACATTTCTGCTTCATGAAGGTGTGCAGATAGTGCCGAAACTTTCATAGAAACTTCGTTTAAAGCACAATCCACTTCATTTCCTACGTTTCTGAGTCAGAAATTTACAGGGGTGGTCTTTCTCTCAAAAAATTGTTCAAAATTTGGAATTCTGGGTAGTTAGGTGTTATTTAAGCAACAAATGACCAAATGGCCTCAGAGATAGTTAATTTTAATGTGGAAATATACCAAAATTATTTAGCTATACCGAGACATGTCGCAGTTTGATGCCAAATTTCAAACGGAATAAATAATTGAAATTTGACTCAATTTGAGCGGAAAATCATATCGAAACAGTTCAGAGTGCTCCAAATTCCCATAAAACTATTTCAATAGGAAAATATTGCTCCTTTGACATTTCTGCTTCATGAAGGTGTGCAGATAGTGCCGAAACTTTCATAGAAACTTCGTTTAAAGCACAATCCACTTCATTTCCTACGTTTCTGAGTCAGAAATTTACAGGGGTGGTCTTTCTCTCAAAAAATTGTTCAAAATTTGGAATTCTGGGTAGTTAGGTGTTATTTAAGCAACAAATGACCAAATGGCCTCAGAGATAGTTAATTTTGATGTGGAAAGGTACCAAAATTATTTAGCTATACCGAGACATGTCGCAGTTTGATGCCAAATTTCAAATGGAATAAATAATTGAAATTTGACTCAATTTGAACAGAAAATCATATGGAAACAGTTCAGAGTGCTCCAAATTCCCATAAAACTATTTCAATAGGAAAATATTGCTCCTTTGACATTTCTGCTTCATGAAGGTGTGCAGATAGTGCCGAAACTTTCATAGAAACTTCGTTTAAAGCACAATCCACTTCATTTCCTACGTTTCTGAGTCAGAAATTTACAGTGGTGGTCTTTCTCTCAAGAAATTGTTCAGAATTTGCAATTCTGTTTAGTTAGGTGTTATTTAAGCAACAAATGACCAAATGGCCTCAGAGATAGTTAATTTTAATGTGGAAAGGTACCAAAATTATTTAGCTATACCGAGACATGTCGCAGTTTGATGCCAAATTTCAAATGGAATAAATAATTGAAATTTGACTCAATTTGAAAAGAAAATCATATGGAAACGGTTCAGAGTGCTCCAAATTCCCATAAAACTATTTCAATAGGAAAATATTGCTCCTTTGACATTTCTGCTTCATGAAGGTGTGCAGATAGTGCCGAAACTTTCCTAGAAACTTCGTTTAAAGCACAATCCTCTTCATTTCCTACGTTTCTGAGTCAGAAATTTACAGGGGTGGTCTTTCTCTCAAAAAATTGTTCAAAATTTGGAATTCTGGGTAGTTAGGTGTTATTTAAGCAACAAATGGCTAAATGGCCTCAGATATAGTTAATTTTAATGTGGAAAGGTACCAAAATTATTTAGCTATACCGAGACATGTCGCAGTTTGATGCCAAATTTCAAATGGAATAAATAATTGAAATTTGACTCAATTTGAAAAGAAAATCATATGGAAACGGTTCAGAGTGCTCCAAATTCCCATAAAACTATTTCAATAGGAAAATATTGCTCCTTTGACATTTCTGCTTCATGAAGGTGTGCAGATAGTGCCGAAACTTTCCTAGAAACTTCGTTTAAAGCACAATCCTCTTCATTTCCTACGTTTCTGAGTCAGAAATTTACAGGGGTGGTCTTTCTCTCAAAAAATTGTTCAAAATTTGGAATTCTGGGTAGTTAGGTGTTATTTAAGCAACAAATGGCTAAATGGCCTCAGATATAGTTAATTTTAATGTGGAAAGGTACCAAAATTATTTAGCTATACCGAGACATGTCGCAGTTTGATGCCAAATTTCAAATGGAATAAATAATTGAAATTTGACTCAATTTGAAAAGAAAATCATATGGAAACGGTTCAGAGTGCTCCAAATTCCCATAAAACTATTTCAATAGGAAAATATTGCTCCTTTGACATTTCTGCTTCATGAAGGTGTGCAGATAGTGTCGAAACTTTCATAGAGATTTCTTTAAAGCACAATCCTCTTCATTTCCTACGTTTCTGAGTCAAAAATTTACAGGGGTGGTCTTTCTCTCAAAAAATTGTTCCAAATTTGGAATTCTGGGTAGTTAGGTGTTATTTAAGCAACAAATGGCTAAATGGCCTCAGATATAGTTAATTTTAATGTGGAAAGGTACCAAAATTATTTAGCTATACCGAGACATGTCGCAGTTTGATGCCAAATTTCAAATGGAATAAATAATTGAAATTTGACTCAATTTGAAAAGAAAATCATATGGAAACGGTTCAGAGTGCTCCAAATTCCCATAAAACTATTTCAATAGGAAAATATTGCTCCTTTGACATTTCTGCTTCATGAAGGTGTGCAGATAGTGCCGAAACCTTCCTAGAAACTTCGTTTAAAGCACAATCCTCTTCATTTCCTACGTTTCTGAGTCAGAAATTTACAGGGGTGGTCTTTCTCTCAAAAAATTGTTCAAAATTTGGAATTCTGGGTAGTTAGGTGTTATTTAAGCAACAAATGGCTAAATGGCCTCAGATATAGTTAATTTTAATGTGGAAAGGTACCAAAATTATTTAGCTATACCGAGACATGTCGCAGTTTGATGCCAAATTTCAAATGGAATAAATAATTGAAATTTGACTCAATTTGAAAAGAAAATCATATGGAAACGGTTCAGAGTGCTCCAAATTCCCATAAAACTATTTCAATAGGAAAATATTGCTCCTTTGACATTTCTGCTTCATGAAGGTGTGCAGATAGTGTCGAAACTTTCATAGAGATTTCTTTAAAGCACAATCCTCTTCATTTCCTACGTTTCTGAGTCAGAAATTTACAGGGGTGGTCTTTCTCTCAAAAAATTGTTCAAAATTTGGAATTCTGGGTAGTTAGGTGTTATTTAAGCAACAAATGGCTAAATGGCCTCAGATATAGTTAATTTTAATGTGGAAAGGTACCAAAATTATTTAGCTATACCGAGACATGTCGCAGTTTGATGCCAAATTTCAAATGGAATAAATAATTGAAATTTGACTCAATTTGAAAAGAAAATCATATGGAAACGGTTCAGAGTGCTCCAAATTCCCATAAAACTATTTCAATAGGAAAATATTGCTCCTTTGACATTTCTACTTCATGAAGGTGTGCAGATGGTGCCGAAACTTTCATAGAAACTTCGTTTAAAGCACAATCCTCTTCATTTCCTACGTTTCTGAGTCAGAAATTTACAGGGGTGGTCTTTCTCTCAAAAAATTGTTCAAAATTTGGAATTCTGGGTAGTTAGGTATTATTTAAGCAACAAATGGCTAAATGGCCTCAGAGATAGTTAATTTTAATGTGGAAAGGTACCAAAATTATTTAGCTATACCGAGACATGTCGCAGTTTGATGCCAAATTTCAAATGGAATAAATAATTGAAATTTGACTCAATTTGAAAAGAAAATCATATGGAAACGGTTCAGAGTGCTCCAAATTCCCATAAAACTATTTCAATAGGAAAATATTGCTCCTTTGACATTTCTGCTTCATGAAGGTGTGCAGATAGTGTCGAAACTTTCATAGAGATTTCTTTAAAGCACAATCCTCTTCATTTCCTACGTTTCTGAGTCAGAAATTTACAGGGGTGGTCTTTCTCTCAAAAAATTGTTCAAAATTTGGAATTCTGGGTAGTTAGGTGTTATTTAAGCAACAAATGGCTAAATGGCCTCAGATATAGTTAATTTTAATGTGGAAAGGTACCAAAATTATTTAGCTATACCGAGACATGTCGCAGTTTGATGCCAAATTTCAAATGGAATAAATAATTGAAATTTGACTCAATTTGAAAAGAAAATCATATGGAAACGGTTCAGAGTGCTCCAAATTCCCATAAAACTATTTCAATAGGAAAATATTGCTCCTTTGACATTTCTACTTCATGAAGGTGTGCAGATGGTGCCGAAACTTTCATAGAAACTTCGTTTAAAGCACAATCCTCTTCATTTCCTACGTTTCTGAGTCAGAAATTTACAGGGGTGGTCTTTCTCTCAAAAAATTGTTCAAAATTTGGAATTCTGGGTAGTTAGGTATTATTTAAGCAACAAATGGCTAAATGGCCTCAGAGATAGTTAATTTTAATGTGGAAAGGTACCAAAATTATTTAGCTATACCGAGACATGTCGCAGTTTGATGCCAAATTTCAAACGGTCCAAATAATTGAAATTTGACTCAATTTGAGCGGAAAATCGTATCGAAACGGTTCAGAGTGCTCCAAATTCCCATAAAACTATTTCAATAGGAAAATATTGCTCCTTTGACATTTCTGCTTCATGAAGGTGTGCAGATAGTGTCGAAACTTTCATAGAGATTTCTTTAAAGCACAATCCTCTTCATTTCCTACGTTTCTGAGTCAAAAATTTACAGGGGTGGTCTTTCTCTCAAAAAATTGTTCAAAATTTGGAATTCTGGGTAGTTAGGTGTTATTTAAGCAACAAATGACCAAATGGCCTCAGAGATAGTCAATTTTAATGTGGAAAGGTACCAAAATTATTTAGCTATACCGAGACATGTCGCAGTTTGATGCCAAATTTCAAATGGAATAAATAATTGAAATTTAACTCAATTTGAACAGAAAATCATATCGAAACGTTTCAGAGTGCTCCAAATTCCCATAAAACTATTTCAATAGGAAAATATTGCTCCTTTGACATTTCTGCTTCATGAAGGTGTGCAGATAGTGCCGAAACTTTCATAGAAACTTCGTTTAAAGCACAAACCACTTCATTTCCTACGTTTCTGAGTCAGAAATTTACAGGGGTGGTCCTTCTCTCAAAAAATTGTTCAAAATTTGGAATTCTGGGTAGTTAGGTGTTATTTAAGCAACAAATGACCAAATGGCCTCAGAGATAGTTAATTTTAATGTGGAAAGGTACCAAAATTATTTAGCTATACCGAGACATGTCGCAGTTTGATGCCAAATTTCAAATGGAATAAATAATTGAAATTTGACTCAATTTGAAAAGAAAATCATATGGAAACGGTTCAGAGTGCTCCAAATTCCCATAAAACTATTTCAATAGGAAAATATTGCTCCTTTGACATTTCTGCTTCATGAAGGTGTGCAGATAGTGTCGAAACTTTCATAGAGATTTCTTTAAAGCACAATCCTCTTCATTTCCTACGTTTCTGAGTCAAAAATTTACAGGGGTGGTCTTTCTCTCAAAAAATTGTTCCAAATTTGGAATTCTGGGTAGTTAGGTGTTATTTAAGCAACAAATGGCTAAATGGCCTCAGATATAGTTAATTTTAATGTGGAAAGGTACCAAAATTATTTAGCTATACCGAGACATGTCGCAGTTTGATGCCAAATTTCAAATGGAATAAATAATTGAAATTTGACTCAATTTGAAAAGAAAATCATATGGAAACGGTTCAGAGTGCTCCAAATTCCCATAAAACTATTTCAATAGGAAAATATTGCTCCTTTGACATTTCTGCTTCATGAAGGTGTGCAGATAGTGCCGAAACTTTCATAGAAACTTCGTTTAAAGCACAATCCTCTTCATTTCCTACGTTTCTGAGTCAGAAATTTACAGGGGTGGTCTTTCTCTCAAGAAATTGTTCAGAATTTGCAATTCTGGGTAGTTAGGTGTTATTTAAGCAACAAATGACCAAATGGCCTCAGAGATAGTTAATTTTAATGTGGAAAGGTACTAAAATTATTTAGCTATACCGAAACATGTCGCAGTTTGATGCCAAATTTCAAATGGAATAAATAATTGAAATTTGACTCAATTTGAAAAGAAAATCATATGGAAACGGTTCAGAGTGCTCCAAATTCCCATAAAACTATTTCAATAGGAAAATATTGCTCCTTTGACATTTCTGCTTCATGAAGGTGTGCAGATAGTGCCGAAACTTTCCTAGAAACTTCGTTTAAAGCACAATCCTCTTCATTTCCTACGTTTCTGAGTCAGAAATTTACAGGGGTGGTCTTTCTCTCAAAAAATTGTTCAAAATTTGGAATTCTGGGTAGTTAGGTGTTATTTAAGCAACAAATGACCAAATGGCCTCAGAGATAGTTAATTTTAATGTGGAAAGGTACCAAAATTATTTAGCTATACCGAGACATGTCGCAGTTTGATGCCAAATTTCAAATGGAATAAGTAATTGAAATTTGACTCAATTTGAACAGAAAATCATATCGAAACGTTTCAGAGTGCTCCAAATTCCCATAAAACTATTTCAATAGGAAAATATTGCTCCTTTGACATTTCTGCTTCATGAAGGTGTGCAGATAGTGCCGAAACTTTCATAGAAACTTCGTTTAAAGCACAATCCTCTTCATTTCCTACGTTTCTGAGTCAGAAATTTACAGGGGTGGTCTTTCTCTCAAAAAATTGTTCAAAATTTGGAATTCTGGGTAGTTAGGTATTATTTAAGCAACAAATGGCTAAATGGCCTCAGAGATAGTTAATTTTAATGTGGAAAGGTACCAAAATTATTTAGCTATACCGAGACATGTCGCAGTTTGATGCCAAATTTCAAACGGTCCAAATAATTGAAATTTGACTCAATTTGAGCGGAAAATCGTATCGAAACGGTTCAGAGTGCTCCAAATTCCCATAAAACTATTTCAATAGGAAAATATTGCTCCTTTGACATTTCTGCTTCATGAAGGTGTGCAGATAGTGTCGAAACTTTCATAGAGATTTCTTTAAAGCACAATCCTCTTCATTTCCTACGTTTCTGAGTCAAAAATTTACAGGGGTGGTCTTTCTCTCAAAAAATTGTTCAAAATTTGGAATTCTGGGTAGTTAGGTGTTATTTAAGCAACAAATGACCAAATGGCCTCAGAGATAGTCAATTTTAATGTGGAAAGGTACCAAAATTATTTAGCTATACCGAGACATGTCGCAGTTTGATGCCAAATTTCAAATGGAATAAATAATTGAAATTTGACTCAATTTGAACAGAAAATCATATCGAAACGTTTCAGAGTGCTCCAAATTCCCATAAAACTATTTCAATAGGAAAATATTGCTCCTTTGACATTTCTGCTTCATGAAGGTGTGCAGATAGTGCCGAAACTTTCATAGAAACTTCGTTTAAAGCACAAACCACTTCATTTCCTACGTTTCTGAGTCAGAAATTTACAGGGGTGGTCCTTCTCTCAAAAAATTGTTCAAAATTTGGAATTCTGGGTAGTTAGGTGTTATTTAAGCAACAAATGACCAAATGGCCTCAGAGATAGTTAATTTTAATGTGGAAAGGTACCAAAATTATTTAGCTATACCGAGACATGTCGCAGTTTGATGCCAAATTTCAAATGGAATAAATAATTGAAATTTGACTCAATTTGAAAAGAAAATCATATGGAAACGGTTCAGAGTGCTCCAAATTCCCATAAAACTATTTCAATAGGAAAATATTGCTCCTTTGACATTTCTGCTTCATGAAGGTGTGCAGATAGTGTCGAAACTTTCATAGAGATGTCTTTAAAGCACAATCCTCTTCATTTCCTACGTTTCTGAGTCAAAAATTTACAGGGGTGGTCTTTCTCTCAAAAAATTGTTCCAAATTTGGAATTCTGGGTAGTTAGGTGTTATTTAAGCAACAAATGGCTAAATGGCCTCAGATATAGTTAATTTTAATGTGGAAAGGTACCAAAATTATTTAGCTATACCGAGACATGTCGCAGTTTGATGCCAAATTTCAAATGGAATAAATAATTGAAATTTGACTCAGTTCGAACAGAAAATCATATCGAAACGTTTCAGAGTGCTCCAAATTCCCATAAAACTATTTCAATAGGAAAATATTGCTCCTTTGACATTTCTGCTTCATGAAGGTGTGCAGATAGTGCCGAAACTTTCATAGAAACTTCGTTTAAAGCACAATCCTCTTCATTTCCTACGTTTCTGAGTCAGAAATTTACAGGGGTGGTCTTTCTCTCAAGAAATTGTTCAGAATTTGCAATTCTGGGTAGTTAGGTGTTATTTAAGCAACAAATGACCAAATGGCCTCAGAGATAGTTAATTTTAATGTGGAAAGGTACTAAAATTATTTAGCTATACCGAAACATGTCGCAGTTTGATGCCAAATTTCAAATGGAATAAATAATTGAAATTTGACTCAATTTGAAAAGAAAATCATATGGAAACGGTTCAGAGTGCTCCAAATTCCCATAAAACTATTTCAATAGGAAAATATTGCTCCTTTGACATTTCTGCTTCATGAAGGTGTGCAGATAGTGCCGAAACTTTCCTAGAAACTTCGTTTAAAGCACAATCCTCTTCATTTCCTACGTTTCTGAGTCAGAAATTTACAGGGGTGGTCTTTCTCTCAAAAAATTGTTCAAAATTTGGAATTCTGGGTAGTTAGGTGTTATTTAAGCAACAAATGACCAAATGGCCTCAGAGATAGTTAATTTTAATGTGGAAAGGTACCAAAATTATTTAGCTATACCGAGACATGTCGCAGTTTGATGCCAAATTTCAAATGGAATAAGTAATTAAAATTTGACTCAATTTGAACAGAAAATCATATCGAAACGTTTCAGAGTGCTCCAAATTCCCATAAAACTATTTCAATAGGAAAATATTGCTCCTTTGACATTTCTGCTTCATGAAGGTATGCAGATAGTGCCGAAACTTTCATAGAAACTTCGTTTAAAGCACAAACCACTTCATTTCCTACGTTTCTGAGTCAGAAATTTACAGGGGTGGTCTTTCTCTCAAAAAATTGTTCAAAATTTGGAATTCTGGGTAGTTAGGTGTTATTTAAGCAACAAATGACCAAATGGCCTCAGAGATAGTTAATTTTAATGTGGAAAGGTACCAAAATTATTTAGCTATACCGAGACATGTCGCAGTTTGATGCCAAATTTCAAATGGAATAAATAATTGAAATTTGACTCAATTTGAAAAGAAAATCATATGGAAACGGTTCAGAGTGCTCCAAATTCCCATAAAACTATTTCAATAGGAAAATATTGCTCCTTTGACATTTCTGCTTCATGAAGGTGTGCAGATAGTGTCGAAACTTTCATAGAGATGTCTTTAAAGCACAATCCTCTTCATTTCCTACGTTTCTGAGTCAAAAATTTACAGGGGTGGTCTTTCTCTCAAAAAATTGTTCCAAATTTGGAATTCTGGGTAGTTAGGTGTTATTTAAGCAACAAATGGCTAAATGGCCTCAGATATAGTTAATTTTAATGTGGAAAGGTACCAAAATTATTTAGCTATACCGAGACATGTCGCAGTTTGATGCCAAATTTCAAATGGGATAAATAATTGAAATTTGACTCAATTTGAATAGAAAATCATATGGAAACAGTTCAGAGTGCTCCAAATTCCCATAAAACTATTTCAATAGGAAAATATTGCTCCTTTGACATTTCTGCTTCATGAAGGTGTGCAGATAGTGCCGAAACTTTCATAGAAACTTCGTTTAAAGCACAATCCACTTCATTTCCTACGTTTCTGAGTCAGAAATTTACAGGGGTGGTCTTTCTCTCAAAAAATTGTTCAAAATTTGGAATTCTGGGTAGTTAGGTGTTATTTAAGCAACAAATGACCAAATGGCCTCAGAGATAGTTAATTTTAATGTGGAAATATACCAAAATTATTTAGCTATACCGAGACATGTCGCAGTTTGATGCCAAATTTCAAACGGAATAAATAATTGAAATTTGACTCAATTTGAGCGGAAAATCATATCGAAACAGTTCAGAGTGCTCCAAATTCCCATAAAACTATTTCAATAGGAAAATATTGCTCCTTTGACATTTCTGCTTCATGAAGGTGTGCAGATAGTGCCGAAACTTTCATAGAAACTTCGTTTAAAGCACAATCCACTTCATTTCCTACGTTTCTGAGTCAGAAATTTACAGGGGTGGTCTTTCTCTCAAAAAATTGTTCAAAATTTGGAATTCTGGGTAGTTAGGTGTTATTTAAGCAACAAATGACCAAATGGCCTCAGAGATAGTTAATTTTGATGTGGAAAGGTACCAAAATTATTTAGCTATACCGAGACATGTCGCAGTTTGATGCCAAATTTCAAATGGAATAAATAATTGAAATTTGACTCAATTTGAACAGAAAATCATATGGAAACAGTTCAGAGTGCTCCAAATTCCCATAAAACTATTTCAATAGGAAAATATTGCTCCTTTGACATTTCTGCTTCATGAAGGTGTGCAGATAGTGCCGAAACTTTCATAGAAACTTCGTTTAAAGCACAATCCACTTCATTTCCTACGTTTCTGAGTCAGAAATTTACAGGGGTGGTCTTTCTCTCAAGAAATTGTTCAGAATTTGCAATTCTGGGTAGTTAGGTGTTATTTAAGCAACAAATGACCAAATGGCCTCAGAGATAGTTAATTTTAATGTGGAAAGGTACCAAAATTATTTAGCTATACCGAGACATGTCGCAGTTTGATGCCAAATTTCAAATGGAATAAATAATTGAAATTTGACTCAATTTGAACAGAAAATCATATGAAAACAGTTCAGAGTGCTCCAAATTCCCATAAAACTATTTCAATAGGAAAATATTGCTCCTTTGACATTTCTGCTTCATGAAGGTGTGCAGATAGTGCCGAAACTTTCATAGAAACTTCGTTTAAAGCACAAACCACTTCATTTCCTACGTTTCTGAGTCAGAAATTTACAGGGGTGGTCTTTCTCTCAAAAAATTGTTCAAAATTTGGAATTCTGAGTAGTTAGGTGTTATTTAAGCAACAAATGACCAAATGGCCTCAGAGATAGTTAATTTTAATGTGGAAAGGTACCAAAATTATTTAGCTATACCGAGACATGTCGCAGTTTGATGCCAAATTTCAAATGGAATAAATAATTGAAATTTGACTCAATTTGAAAAGAAAATCATATGGAAACGGTTCAGAGTGCTCCAAATTCCCATAAAACTATTTCAATAGGAAAATATTGCTCCTTTGACATTTCTGCTTCATGAAGGTGTGCAGATAGTGCCGAAACTTTCCTAGAAACTTCGTTTAAAGCACAATCCTCTTCATTTCCTACGTTTCTGAGTCAGAAATTTACAGGGGTGGTCTTTCTCTCAAAAAATTGTTCAAAATTTGGAATTCTGGGTAGTTAGGTGTTATTTAAGCAACAAATGGCTAAATGGCCTCAGATATAGTTAATTTTAATGTGGAAAGGTACCAAAATTATTTAGCTATACCGAGACATGTCGCAGTTTGATGCCAAATTTCAAATGGAATAAATAATTGAAATTTGACTCAATTTGAAAAGAAAATCATATGGAAACGGTTCAGAGTGCTCCAAATTCCCATAAAACTATTTCAATAGGAAAATATTGCTCCTTTGACATTTCTGCTTCATGAAGGTGTGCAGATAGTGCCGAAACTTTCATAGAAACTTCGTTTAAAGCACAATCCTCTTCATTTCCTACGTTTCTGAGTCAGAAATTTACAGGGGTGGTCTTTCTCTCAAAAAATTGTTCAAAATTTGGAATTCTGGGTAGTTAGGTGTTATTTAAGCAACAAATGGCTAAATGGCCTCAGATATAGTTAATTTTAATGTGGAAAGGTACCAAAATTATTTAGCTATACCGAGACATGTCGCAGTTTGATGCCAAATTTCAAATGGAATAAATAATTGAAATTTGACTCAATTTGAAAAGAAAATCATATGGAAACGGTTCAGAGTGCTCCAAATTCCCATAAAACTATTTCAATAGGAAAATATTGCTCCTTTGACATTTCTGCTTCATGAAGGTGTGCAGATAGTGCCGAAACTTTCATAGAAACTTCGTTTAAAGCACAATCCTCTTCATTTCCTACGTTTCTGAGTCAGAAATTTACAGGGGTGGTCTTTCTCTCAAAAAATTGTTCAAAATTTGGAATTCTGGGTAGTTAGGTGTTATTTAAGCAACAAATGGCTAAATGGCCTCAGAGATAGTTAATTTTAATGTGGAAAGGTACCAAAATTATTTAGCTATACCGAGACATGTCGCAGTTTGATGCCAAATTTCAAATGGAATAAATAATTGAAATTTGACTCAATTTGAAAAGAAAATCATATGGAAACGGTTCAGAGTGCTCCAAATTCCCATAAAACTATTTCAATAGGAAAATATTGCTCCTTTGACATTTCTGCTTCATGAAGGTGTGCAGATAGTGTCGAAACTTTCATAGAGATTTCTTTAAAGCACAATCCTCTTCATTTCCTACGTTTCTGAGTCAAAAATTTACAGGGGTGGTCTTTCTCTCAAAAAATTGTTCCAAATTTGGAATTCTGGGTAGTTAGGTGTTATTTAAGCAACAAATGGCTAAATGGCCTCAGATATAGTTAATTTTAATGTGGAAAGGTACCAAAATTATTTAGCTATACCGAGACATGTCGCAGTTTGATGCCAAATTTCAAATGGAATAAATAATTGAAATTTGACTCAATTTGAAAAGAAAATCATATGGAAACGGTTCAGAGTGCTCCAAATTCCCATAAAACTATTTCAATAGGAAAATATTGCTCCTTTGACATTTCTGCTTCATGAAGGTGTGCAGATAGTGCCGAAACTTTCCTAGAAACTTCGTTTAAAGCACAATCCTCTTCATTTCCTACGTTTCTGAGTCAGAAATTTACAGGGGTGGTCTTTCTCTCAAAAAATTGTTCAAAATTTGGAATTCTGGGTAGTTAGGTGTTATTTAAGCAACAAATGGCTAAATGGCCTCAGATATAGTTAATTTTAATGTGGAAAGGTACCAAAATTATTTAGCTATACCGAGACATGTCGCAGTTTGATGCCAAATTTCAAATGGAATAAATAATTGAAATTTGACTCAATTTGAAAAGAAAATCATATGGAAACGGTTCAGAGTGCTCCAAATTCCCATAAAACTATTTCAATAGGAAAATATTGCTCCTTTGACATTTCTGCTTCATGAAGGTGTGCAGATAGTGCCGAAACTTTCATAGAAACTTCGTTTAAAGCACAATCCTCTTCATTTCCTACGTTTCTGAGTCAGAAATTTACAGGGGTGGTCTTTCTCTCAAAAAATTGTTCAAAATTTGGAATTCTGGGTAGTTAGGTGTTATTTAAGCAACAAATGGCTAAATGGCCTCAGATATAGTTAATTTTAATGTGGAAAGGTACCAAAATTATTTAGCTATACCGAGACATGTCGCAGTTTGATGCCAAATTTCAAATGGAATAAATAATTGAAATTTGACTCAATTTGAAAAGAAAATCATATGGAAACGGTTCAGAGTGCTCCAAATTCCCATAAAACTATTTCAATAGGAAAATATTGCTCCTTTGACATTTCTGCTTCATGAAGGTGTGCAGATAGTGCCGAAACTTTCATAGAAACTTCGTTTAAAGCACAATCCTCTTCATTTCCTACGTTTCTGAGTCAGAAATTTACAGGGGTGGTCTTTCTCTCAAAAAATTGTTCAAAATTTGGAATTCTGGGTAGTTAGGTGTTATTTAAGCAACAAATGGCTAAATGGCCTCAGAGATAGTTAATTTTAATGTGGAAAGGTACCAAAATTATTTAGCTATACCGAGACATGTCGCAGTTTGATGCCAAATTTCAAATGGAATAAATAATTGAAATTTGACTCAATTTGAAAAGAAAATCATATGGAAAAGGTTCAGAGTGCTCCAAATTCCCATAAAACTATTTCAATAGGAAAATATTGCTCCTTTGACATTTCTGCTTCATGAAGGTGTGCAGATAGTGCCGAAACTTTCATAGAAACTTCGTTTAAAGCACAATCCTCTTCATTTCCTACGTTTCTAAGTCAGAAATTTACAGGGGTGGTCTTTCTCTCAAAAAATTGTTCAAAATTTGGAATTCTGGGTAGTTAGGTGTTATTTAAGCAACAAATGGCTAAATGGCCTCAGATATAGTTAATTTTAATGTGGAAAGGTACCAAAATTATTTAGCTATACCGAGACATGTCGCAGTTTGATGCCAAATTTCAAATGGAATAAATAATTGAAATTTGACTCAATTTGAAAAGAAAATCATATGGAAACGGTTCAGAGTGCTCCAAATTCCCATAAAACTATTTCAATAGGAAAATATTGCTCCTTTGACATTTCTGCTTCATGAAGGTGTGCAGATAGTGCCGAAACTTTCATAGAAACTTCGTTTAAAGCACAATCCTCTTCATTTCCTACGTTTCTGAGTCAGAAATTTACAGGGGTGGTCTTTCTCTCAAAAAATTGTTCAAAATTTGGAATTCTGGGTAGTTAGGTGTTATTTAAGCAACAAATGGCTAAATGGCCTCAGATATAGTTAATTTTAATGTGGAAAGGTACCAAAATTATTTAGCTATACCGAGACATGTCGCAGTTTGATGCCAAATTTCAAATGGAATAAATAATTGAAATTTGACTCAATTTGAAAAGAAAATCATATGGAAACGGTTCAGAGTGCTCCAAATTCCCATAAAACTATTTCAATAGGAAAATATTGCTCCTTTGACATTTCTGCTTCATGAAGGTGTGCAGATAGTGCCGAAACTTTCATAGAAACTTCGTTTAAAGCACAATCCTCTTCATTTCCTACGTTTCTGAGTCAGAAATTTACAGGGGTGGTCTTTCTCTCAAAAAATTGTTCAAAATTTGGAATTCTGGGTAGTTAGGTGTTATTTAAGCAACAAATGGCTAAATGGCCTCAGATATAGTTAATTTTAATGTGGAAAGGTACCAAAATTATTTAGCTATACCGAGACATGTCGCAGTTTGATGCCAAATTTCAAATGGAATAAATAATTGAAATTTGACTCAATTTGAAAAGAAAATCATATGGAAACGGTTCAGAGTGCTCCAAATTCCCATAAAACTATTTCAATAGGAAAATATTGCTCCTTTGACATTTCTGCTTCATGAAGGTGTGCAGATAGTGTCGAAACTTTCATAGATATTTCTTTAAAGCACAATCCTCTTCATTTCCTACGTTTCTGAGTCAAAAATTTACAGGGGTGGTCTTTCTCTCAAAAAATTGTTCCAAATTTGGAATTCTGGGTAGTTAGGTGTTATTTAAGCAACAAATGGCTAAATGGCCTCAGATATAGTTAATTTTAATGTGGAAAGGTACCAAAATTATTTAGCTATACCGAGACATGTCGCAGTTTGATGCCAAATTTCAAACGGTCCAAATAATTGAAATTTGACTCAATTTGAGCGGAAAATCGTATCGAAACGGTTCAGAGTGCTCCAAATTCCCATAAAACTATTTCAATAGGAAAATATTGCTCCTTTGACATTTCTGCTTCATGAAGGTGTGCAGATAGTGTCGAAACTTTCATAGAGATTTCTTTAAAGCACAATCCTCTTCATTTCCTACGTTTCTGAGTCAAAAATTTACAGGGGTGGTCTTTCTCTCAAAAAATTGTTCAAAATTTGGAATTCTGGGTAGTTAGGTGTTATTTAAGCAACAAATGACCAAATGGCCTCAGAGATAGTCAATTTTAATGTGGAAAGGTACCAAAATTATTTAGCTATACCGAGACATGTCGCAGTTTGATGCCAAATTTCAAATGGAATAAATAATTGAAATTTGACTCAATTTGAACAGAAAATCATATCGAAACGTTTCAGAGTGCTCCAAATTCCCATAAAACTATTTCAATAGGAAAATATTGCTCCTTTGACATTTCTGCTTCATGAAGGTGTGCAGATAGTGCCGAAACTTTCATAGAAACTTCGTTTAAAGCACAAACCACTTCATTTCCTACGTTTCTGAGTCAGAAATTTACAGGGGTGGTCCTTCTCTCAAAAAATTGTTCAAAATTTGGAATTCTGGGTAGTTAGGTGTTATTTAAGCAACAAATGACCAAATGGCCTCAGAGATAGTTAATTTTAATGTGGAAAGGTACCAAAATTATTTAGCTATACCGAGACATGTCGCAGTTTGATGCCAAATTTCAAATGGAATAAATAATTGAAATTTGACTCAATTTGAAAAGAAAATCATATGGAAACGGTTCAGAGTGCTCCAAATTCCCATAAAACTATTTCAATAGGAAAATATTGCTCCTTTGACATTTCTGCTTCATGAAGGTGTGCAGATAGTGTCGAAACTTTCATAGAGATTTCTTTAAAGCACAATCCTCTTCATTTCCTACGTTTCTGAGTCAAAAATTTACAGGGGTGGTCTTTCTCTCAAAAAATTGTTCCAAATTTGGAATTCTGGGTAGTTAGGTGTTATTTAAGCAACAAATGGCTAAATGGCCTCAGATATAGTTAATTTTAATGTGGAAAGGTACCAAAATTATTTAGCTATACCGAGACATGTCGCAGTTTGATGCCAAATTTCAAATGGAATAAATAATTGAAATTTGACTCAATTTGAAAAGAAAATCATATGGAAACGGTTCAGAGTGCTCCAAATTCCCATAAAACTATTTCAATAGGAAAATATTGCTCCTTTGACATTTCTGCTTCATGAAGGTGTGCAGATAGTGTCGAAACTTTCATAGAGATTTCTTTAAAGCACAATCCTCTTCATTTCCTACGTTTCTGAGTCAAAAATTTACAGGGGTGGTCTTTCTCTCAAAAAATTGTTCCAAATTTGGAATTCTGGGTAGTTAGGTGTTATTTAAGCAACAAATGGCTAAATGGCCTCAGATATAGTTAATTTTAATGTGGAAAGGTACTAAAATTATTTAGCTATACCGAAACATGTCGCAGTTTGATGCCAAATTTCAAATGGAATAAATAATTGAAATTTGACTCAATTTGAAAAGAAAATCATATGGAAACGGTTCAGAGTGCTCCAAATTCCCATAAAACTATTTCAATAGGAAAATATTGCTCCTTTGACATTTCTGCTTCATGAAGGTGTGCAGATAGTGCCGAAACTTTCATAGAAACTTCGTTTAAAGCACAATCCTCTTCATTTCCTACGTTTCTGAGTCAGAAATTTACAGGGGTGGTCTTTCTCTCAAGAAATTGTTCAGAATTTGCAATTCTGGGTAGTTAGGTGTTATTTAAGCAACAAATGACCAAATGGCCTCAGAGATAGTTAATTTTAATGTGGAAAGGTACTAAAATTATTTAGCTATACCGAAACATGTCGCAGTTTGATGCCAAATTTCAAATGGAATAAATAATTGAAAATTGACTCAATTTGAAAAGAAAATCATATGGAAACGGTTCAGAGTGCTCCAAATTCCCATAAAACTATTTCAATAGGAAAATATTGCTCCTTTGACATTTCTGCTTCATGAAGGTGTGCAGATAGTGCCGAAACTTTCCTAGAAACTTCGTTTAAAGCACAATCCTCTTCATTTCCTACGTTTCTGAGTCAGAAATTTACAGGGGTGGTCTTTCTCTCAAAAAATTGTTCAAAATTTGGAATTCTGGGTAGTTAGGTGTTATTTAAGCAACAAATGACCAAATGGCCTCAGAGATAGTTAATTTTAATGTGGAAAGGTACCAAAATTATTTAGCTATACCGAGACATGTCGCAGTTTGATGCCAAATTTCAAATGGAATAAGTAATTGAAATTTGACTCAATTTGAACAGAAAATCATATCGAAACGTTTCAGAGTGCTCCAAATTCCCATAAAACTATTTCAATAGGAAAATATTGCTCCTTTGACATTTCTGCTTCATGAAGGTGTGCAGATAGTGCCGAAACTTTCATAGAAACTTCGTTTAAAGCACAATCCTCTTCATTTCCTACGTTTCTGAGTCAGAAATTTACAGGGGTGGTCTTTCTCTCAAAAAATTGTTCAAAATTTGGAATTCTGGGTAGTTAGGTATTATTTAAGCAACAAATGGCTAAATGGCCTCAGAGATAGTTAATTTTAATGTGGAAAGGTACCAAAATTATTTAGCTATACCGAGACATGTCGCAGTTTGATGCCAAATTTCAAATGGAATAAATAATTGAAATTTGACTCAATTTGAAAAGAAAATCATATGGAAACGGTTCAGAGTGCTCCAAATTCCCATAAAACTATTTCAATAGGAAAATATTGCTCCTTTGACATTTCTGCTTCATGAAGGTGTGCAGATAGTGTCGAAACTTTCATAGAGATTTCTTTAAAGCACAATCCTCTTCATTTCCTACGTTTCTGAGTCAAAAATTTACAGGGGTGGTCTTTCTCTCAAAAAATTGTTCAAAATTTGGAATTCTGGGTAGTTAGGTGTTATTTAAGCAACAAATGACCAAATGGCCTCAGAGATAGTCAATTTTAATGTGGAAAGGTACCAAAATTATTTAGCTATACCGAGACATGTCGCAGTTTGATGCCAAATTTCAAATGGAATAAATAATTGAAATTTGACTCAATTTGAACAGAAAATCATATCGAAACGTTTCAGAGTGCTCCAAATTCCCATAAAACTATTTCAATAGGAAAATATTGCTCCTACGACATTTCTGCTTCATGAAGGTGTGCAGATAGTGCCGAAACTTTCATAGAAACTTCGTTTAAAGCACAAACCACTTCATTTCCTACGTTTCTGAGTCAGAAATTTACAGGGGTGGTCCTTCTCTCAAAAAATTGTTCAAAATTTGGAATTCTGGGTAGTT
The DNA here is from genome assembly GCA_963924575.1 of Pycnomerus fuliginosus. Lineage (NCBI taxonomy): Eukaryota > Metazoa > Arthropoda > Insecta > Coleoptera > Zopheridae > Pycnomerus > Pycnomerus fuliginosus. The sequence goes on along the minus strand of CAWUQC010000017.1, from coordinate 18,894 downwards.
AGGTGTTATTTAAGCAACAAATGACCAAATGGCCTCAGAGATAGTTAATTTTAATGTGGAAAGGTACCAAAATTATTTAGCTATACCGAGACATGTCGCAGTTTGATGCCAAATTTCAAATGGAATAAATAATTGAAATTTGACTCAATTTGAAAAGAAAATCATATGGAAACGGTTCAGAGTGCTCCAAATTCCCATAAAACTATTTCAATAGGAAAATATTGCTCCTTTGACATTTCTGCTTCATGAAGGTGTGCAGATAGTGTCGAAACTTTCATAGAGATTTCTTTAAAGCACAATCCTCTTCATTTCCTACGTTTCTGAGTCAAAAATTTACAGGGGTGGTCTTTCTCTCAAAAAATTGTTCCAAATTTGGAATTCTGGGTAGTTAGGTGTTATTTAAGCAACAAATGGCTAAATGGCCTCAGATATAGTTAATTTTAATGTGGAAAGGTACCAAAATTATTTAGCTATACCGAGACATGTCGCAGTTTGATGCCAAATTTCAAATGGAATAAATAATTGAAATTTGACTCAATTTGAAAAGAAAATCATATGGAAACGGTTCAGAGTGCTCCAAATTCCCATAAAACTATTTCAATAGGAAAATATTGCTCCTTTGACATTTCTGCTTCATGAAGGTGTGCAGATAGTGCCGAAACTTTCATAGAAACTTCGTTTAAAGCACAATCCTCTTCATTTCCTACGTTTCTGAGTCAGAAATTTACAGGGGTGGTCTTTCTCTCAAGAAATTGTTCAGAATTTGCAATTCTGGGTAGTTAGGTGTTATTTAAGCAACAAATGACCAAATGGCCTCAGAGATAGTTAATTTTAATGTGGAAAGGTACCAAAATTATTTAGCTATACCGAGACATGTCGCAGTTTGATGCCAAATTTCAAATGGAATAAGTAATTGAAATTTGACTCAATTTGAACAGAAAATCATATCGAAACGTTTCAGAGTGCTCCAAATTCCCATAAAACTATTTCAATAGGAAAATATTGCTCCTTTGACATTTCTGCTTCATGAAGGTGTGCAGATAGTGCCGAAACTTTCATAGAAACTTCGTTTAAAGCACAAACCACTTCATTTCCTACGTTTCTGAGTCAGAAATTTACAGGGGTGGTCTTTCTCTCAAAAAATTGTTCAAAATTTGGAATTCTGGGTAGTTAGGTGTTATTTAAGCAACAAATGACCAAATGGCCTCAGAGATAGTTAATTTTAATGTGGAAAGGTACCAAAATTATTTAGCTATACCGAGACATGTCGCAGTTTGATGCCAAATTTCAAATGGAATAAATAATTGAAATTTGACTCAATTTGAAAAGAAAATCATATGGAAACGGTTCAGAGTGCTCCAAATTCCCATAAAACTATTTCAATAGGAAAATATTGCTCCTTTGACATTTCTGCTTCATGAAGGTGTGCAGATAGTGTCGAAACTTTCATAGAGATTTCTTTAAAGCACAATCCTCTTCATTTCCTACGTTTCTGAGTCAAAAATTTACAGGGGTGGTCTTTCTCTCAAAAAATTGTTCCAAATTTGGAATTCTGGGTAGTTAGGTGTTATTTAAGCAACAAATGGCTAAATGGCCTCAGATATAGTTAATTTTAATGTGGAAAGGTACCAAAATTATTTAGCTATACCGAGACATGTCGCAGTTTGATGCCAAATTTCAAATGGAATAAATAATTGAAATTTGACTCAATTTGAAAAGAAAATCATATGGAAACGGTTCAGAGTGCTCCAAATTCCCATAAAACTATTTCAATAGGAAAATATTGCTCCTTTGACATTTCTGCTTCATGAAGGTGTGCAGATAGTGTCGAAACTTTCATAGAGATGTCTTTAAAGCACAATCCTCTTCATTTCCTACGTTTCTGAGTCAAAAATTTACAGGGGTGGTCTTTCTCTCAAAAAATTGTTCCAAATTTGGAATTCTGGGTAGTTAGGTGTTATTTAAGCAACAAATGGCTAAATGGCCTCAGATATAGTTAATTTTAATGTGGAAAGGTACCAAAATTATTTAGCTATACCGAGACATGTCGCAGTTTGATGCCAAATTTCAAATGGAATAAATAATTGAAATTTGACTCAGTTCGAACAGAAAATCATATCGAAACGTTTCAGAGTGCTCCAAATTCCCATAAAACTATTTCAATAGGAAAATATTGCTCCTTTGACATTTCTGCTTCATGAAGGTGTGCAGATAGTGCCGAAACTTTCATAGAAACTTCGTTTAAAGCACAAACCACTTCATTTCCTACGTTTCTGAGTCAGAAATTTACAGGGGTGGTCCTTCTCTCAAAAAATTGTTCAAAATTTGGAATTCTGGGTAGTTAGGTGTTATTTAAGCAACAAATGACCAAATGGCCTCAGAGATAGTTAATTTTAATGTGGAAAGGTACCAAAATTATTTAGCTATACCGAGACATGTCGCAGTTTGATGCCAAATTTCAAATGGAATAAATAATTGAAATTTGACTCAATTTGAAAAGAAAATCATATGGAAACGGTTCAGAGTGCTCCAAATTCCCATAAAACTATTTCAATAGGAAAATATTGCTCCTTTGACATTTCTGCTTCATGAAGGTGTGCAGATAGTGTCGAAACTTTCATAGAGATTTCTTTAAAGCACAATCCTCTTCATTTCCTACGTTTCTGAGTCAAAAATTTACAGGGGTGGTCTTTCTCTCAAAAAATTGTTCCAAATTTGGAATTCTGGGTAGTTAGGTGTTATTTAAGCAACAAATGGCTAAATGGCCTCAGATATAGTTAATTTTAATGTGGAAAGGTACCAAAATTATTTAGCTATACCGAGACATGTCGCAGTTTGATGCCAAATTTCAAATGGAATAAATAATTGAAATTTGACTCAATTTGAAAAGAAAATCATATGGAAACGGTTCAGAGTGCTCCAAATTCCCATAAAACTATTTCAATAGGAAAATATTGCTCCTTTGACATTTCTGCTTCATGAAGGTGTGCAGATAGTGCCGAAACTTTCATAGAAACTTCGTTTAAAGCACAATCCTCTTCATTTCCTACGTTTCTGAGTCAGAAATTTACAGGGGTGGTCTTTCTCTCAAGAAATTGTTCAGAATTTGGAATTCTGGGTAGTTAGGTGTTATTTAAGCAACAAATGGCTAAATGGCCTCAGATATAGTTAATTTTAATGTGGAAAGGTACCAAAATTATTTAGCTATACCGAGACATGTCGCAGTTTGATGCCAAATTTCAAACGGTCCAAATAATTGAAATTTGACTCAATTTGAGCGGAAAATCGTATCGAAACGGTTCAGAGTGCTCCAAATTCCCATAAAACTATTTCAATAGGAAAATATTGCTCCTTTGACATTTCTGCTTCATGAAGGTGTGCAGATAGTGTCGAAACTTTCATAGAGATTTCTTTAAAGCACAATCCTCTTCATTTCCTACGTTTCTGAGTCAAAAATTTACAGGGGTGGTATTTCTCTCAAAAAATTGTTCAAAATTTGGAATTCTGGGTAGTTAGGTGTTATTTAAGCAACAAATGACCAAATGGCCTCAGAGATAGTCAATTTTAATGTGGAAAGGTACCAAAATTATTTAGCTATACCGAGACATGTCGCAGTTTGATGCCAAATTTCAAATGGAATAAATAATTGAAATTTGACTCAATTTGAACAGAAAATCATATCGAAACGTTTCAGAGTGCTCCAAATTCCCATAAAACTATTTCAATAGGAAAATATTGCTCCTTTGACATTTCTGCTTCATGAAGGTGTGCAGATAGTGCCGAAACTTTCATAGAAACTTCGTTTAAAGCACAAACCACTTCATTTCCTACGTTTCTGAGTCAGAAATTTACAGGGGTGGTCCTTCTCTCAAAAAATTGTTCAAAATTTGGAATTCTGGGTAGTTAGGTGTTATTTAAGCAACAAATGACCAAATGGCCTCAGAGATAGTTAATTTTAATGTGGAAAGGTACCAAAATTATTTAGCTATACCGAGACATGTCGCAGTTTGATGCCAAATTTCAAATGGAATAAATAATTGAAATTTGACTCAATTTGAAAAGAAAATCATATGGAAACGGTTCAGAGTGCTCCAAATTCCCATAAAACTATTTCAATAGGAAAATATTGCTCCTTTGACATTTCTGCTTCATGAAGGTGTGCAGATAGTGTCGAAACTTTCATAGAGATTTCTTTAAAGCACAATCCTCTTCATTTCCTACGTTTCTGAGTCAAAAATTTACAGGGGTGGTCTTTCTCTCAAAAAATTGTTCCAAATTTGGAATTCTGGGTAGTTAGGTGTTATTTAAGCAACAAATGGCTAAATGGCCTCAGATATAGTTAATTTTAATGTGGAAAGGTACCAAAATTATTTAGCTATACCGAGACATGTCGCAGTTTGATGCCAAATTTCAAATGGAATAAATAATTGAAATTTGACTCAATTTGAACAGAAAATCATATCGAAACGTTTCAGAGTGCTCCAAATTCCCATAAAACTATTTCAATAGGAAAATATTGCTCCTACGACATTTCTGCTTCATGAAGGTGTGCAGATAGTGCCGAAACTTTCATAGAAACTTCGTTTAAAGCACAAACCACTTCATTTCCTACGTTTCTGAGTCAGAAATTTACAGGGGTGGTCCTTCTCTCAAAAAATTGTTCAAAATTTGGAATTCTGGGTAGTTAGGTGTTATTTAAGCAACAAATGACCAAATGGCCTCAGAGATAGTTAATTTTAATGTGGAAAGGTACCAAAATTATTTAGCTATACCGAGACATGTCGCAGTTTGATGCCAAATTTCAAATGGAATAAATAATTGAAATTTGACTCAATTTGAAAAGAAAATCATATGGAAACGGTTCAGAGTGCTCCAAATTCCCATAAAACTATTTCAATAGGAAAATATTGCTCCTTTGACATTTCTGCTTCATGAAGGTGTGCAGATAGTGCCGAAACTTTCATAGAAACTTCGTTTAAAGCACAAACCACTTCATTTCCTACGTTTCTGAGTCAGAAATTTACAGGGGTGGTCTTTCTCTCAATAAATTGTTCAAAATTTGGAATTCTGGGTAGTTAGGTGTTATTTAAGCAACAAATGACCAAATGGCCTCAGAGATAGTTAATTTTAATGTGGAAAGGTACCAAAATTATTTAGCTATACCGAGACATGTCGCAGTTTGATGCCAAATTTCAAATGGAATAAATAATTGAAATTTGACTCAATTTGAAAAGAAAATCATATGGAAACGGTTCAGAGTGCTCCAAATTCCCATAAAACTATTTCAATAGGAAAATATTGCTCCTTTGACATTTCTGCTTCATGAAGGTGTGCAGATAGTGTCGAAACTTTCATAGAGATTTCTTTAAAGCACAATCCTCTTCATTTCCTACGTTTCTGAGTCAAAAATTTACAGGGGTGGTCTTTCTCTCAAAAAATTGTTCCAAATTTGGAATTCTGGGTAGTTAGGTGTTATTTAAGCAACAAATGGCTAAATGGCCTCAGATATAGTTAATTTTAATGTGGAAAGGTACCAAAATTATTTAGCTATACCGAGACATGTCGCAGTTTGATGCCAAATTTCAAATGGAATAAATAATTGAAATTTGACTCAATTTGAAAAGAAAATCATATGGAAACGGTTCAGAGTGCTCCAAATTCCCATAAAACTATTTCAATAGGAAAATATTGCTCCTTTGACATTTCTGCTTCATGAAGGTGTGCAGATAGTGTCGAAACTTTCATAGAGATTTCTTTAAAGCACAATCCTCTTCATTTCCTACGTTTCTGAGTCAAAAATTTACAGGGGTGGTCTTTCTCTCAAAAAATTGTTCCAAATTTGGAATTCTGGGTAGTTAGGTGTTATTTAAGCAACAAATGGCTAAATGGCCTCAGATATAGTTAATTTTAATGTGGAAAGGTACCAAAATTATTTAGCTATACCGAGACATGTCGCAGTTTGATGCCAAATTTCAAATGGAATAAATAATTGAAATTTGACTCAGTTCGAACAGAAAATCATATCGAAACGTTTCAGAGTGCTCCAAATTCCCATAAAACTATTTCAATAGGAAAATATTGCTCCTTTGACATTTCTGCTTCATGAAGGTGTGCAGATAGTGCCGAAACTTTCATAGAAACTTCGTTTAAAGCACAATCCTCTTCATTTCCTACGTTTCTGAGTCAGAAATTTACAGGGGTGGTCTTTCTCTCAAGAAATTGTTCAGAATTTGCAATTCTGGGTAGTTAGGTGTTATTTAAGCAACAAATGACCAAATGGCCTCAGAGATAGTTAATTTTAATGTGGAAAGGTACTAAAATTATTTAGCTATACCGAAACATGTCGCAGTTTGATGCCAAATTTCAAATGGAATAAATAATTGAAATTTGACTCAATTTGAAAAGAAAATCATATGGAAACGGTTCAGAGTGCTCCAAATTCCCATAAAACTATTTCAATAGGAAAATATTGCTCCTTTGACATTTCTGCTTCATGAAGGTGTGCAGATAGTGCCGAAACTTTCCTAGAAACTTCGTTTAAAGCACAATCCTCTTCATTTCCTACGTTTCTGAGTCAGAAATTTACAGGGGTGGTCTTTCTCTCAAAAAATTGTTCAAAATTTGGAATTCTGGGTAGTTAGGTGTTATTTAAGCAACAAATGACCAAATGGCCTCAGAGATAGTTAATTTTAATGTGGAAAGGTACCAAAATTATTTAGCTATACCGAGACATGTCGCAGTTTGATGCCAAATTTCAAATGGAATAAGTAATTGAAATTTGACTCAATTTGAACAGAAAATCATATCGAAACGTTTCAGAGTGCTCCAAATTCCCATAAAACTATTTCAATAGGAAAATATTGCTCCTTTGACATTTCTGCTTCATGAAGGTGTGCAGATAGTGCCGAAACTTTCATAGAAACTTCGTTTAAAGCACAATCCACTTCATTTCCTACGTTTCTGAGATAGAAATTTACAGGGGTGGTCTTTCTCTCAAGAAATTGTTCAGAATTTGCAATTCTGGGTAGTTAGGTGTTATTTAAGCAACAAATGACCAAATGGCCTCAGAGATAGTTAATTTTAATGTGGAAAGGTACCAAAATTATTTAGCTATACCGAAACATGTCGCAGTTTGATGCCAAATTTCAAATGGAATAAATAATTGAAATTTGACTCAATTTGAACAGAAAATCATATGAAAACAGTTCAGAGTGCTCCAAATTCCCATAAAACTATTTCAATAGGAAAATATTGCTCCTTTGACATTTCTGCTTCATGAAGGTGTGCAGATAGTGCCGAAACTTTCATAGAAACTTCGTTTAAAGCACAAACCACTTCATTTCCTACGTTTCTGAGTCAGAAATTTACAGGGGTGGTCTTTCTCTCAAAAAATTGTTCAAAATTTGGAATTCTGAGTAGTTAGGTGTTATTTAAGCAACAAATGACCAAATGGCCTCAGAGATAGTTAATTTTAATGTGGAAAGGTACCAAAATTATTTAGCTATACCGAGACATGTCGCAGTTTGATGCCAAATTTCAAATGGAATAAATAATTGAAATTTGACTCAATTTGAAAAGAAAATCATATGGAAACGGTTCAGAGTGCTCCAAATTCCCATAAAACTATTTCAATAGGAAAATATTGCTCCTTTGACATTTCTGCTTCATGAAGGTGTGCAGATAGTGTCGAAACTTTCATAGATATTTCTTTAAAGCACAATCCTCTTCATTTCCTACGTTTCTGAGTCAAAAATTTACAGGGGTGGTCTTTCTCTCAAAAAATTGTTCCAAATTTGGAATTCTGGGTAGTTAGGTGTTATTTAAGCAACAAATGGCTAAATGGCCTCAGATATAGTTAATTTTAATGTGGAAAGGTACCAAAATTATTTAGCTATACCGAGACATGTCGCAGTTTGATGCCAAATTTCAAATGGAATAAATAATTGAAATTTGACTCAATTTGAAAAGAAAATCATATGGAAACGGTTCAGAGTGCTCCAAATTCCCATAAAACTATTTCAATAGGAAAATATTGCTCCTTTGACATTTCTGCTTCATGAAGGTGTGCAGATAGTGTCGAAACTTTCATAGAGATTTCTTTAAAGCACAATCCTCTTCATTTCCTACGTTTCTGAGTCAAAAATTTACAGGGGTGGTCTTTCTCTCAAAAAATTGTTCCAAATTTGGAATTCTGGGTAGTTAGGTGTTATTTAAGCAACAAATGGCTAAATGGCCTCAGATATAGTTAATTTTAATGTGGAAAGGTACCAAAATTATTTAGCTATACCGAGACATGTCGCAGTTTGATGCCAAATTTCAAATGGAATAAATAATTGAAATTTGACTCAGTTCGAACAGAAAATCATATCGAAACGTTTCAGAGTGCTCCAAATTCCCATAAAACTATTTCAATAGGAAAATATTGCTCCTTTGACATTTCTGCTTCATGAAGGTGTGCAGATAGTGCCGAAACTTTCATAGAAACTTCGTTTAAAGCACAATCCTCTTCATTTCCTACGTTTCTGAGTCAGAAATTTACAGGGGTGGTCTTTCTCTCAAGAAATTGTTCAGAATTTGCAATTCTGGGTAGTTAGGTGTTATTTAAGCAACAAATGACCAAATGGCCTCAGAGATAGTTAATTTTAATGTGGAAAGGTACTAAAATTATTTAGCTATACCGAAACATGTCGCAGTTTGATGCCAAATTTCAAATGGAATAAATAATTGAAATTTGACTCAATTTGAAAAGAAAATCATATGGAAACGGTTCAGAGTGCTCCAAATTCCCATAAAACTATTTCAATAGGAAAATATTGCTCCTTTGACATTTCTGCTTCATGAAGGTGTGCAGATAGTGCCGAAACTTTCCTAGAAACTTCGTTTAAAGCACAATCCTCTTCATTTCCTACGTTTCTGAGTCAGAAATTTACAGGGGTGGTCTTTCTCTCAAAAAATTGTTCAAAATTTGGAATTCTGGGTAGTTAGGTGTTATTTAAGCAACAAATGACCAAATGGCCTCAGAGATAGTTAATTTTAATGTGGAAAGGTACCAAAATTATTTAGCTATACCGAGACATGTCGCAGTTTGATGCCAAATTTCAAATGGAATAAGTAATTGAAATTTGACTCAATTTGAACAGAAAATCATATCGAAACGTTTCAGAGTGCTCCAAATTCCCATAAAACTATTTCAATAGGAAAATATTGCTCCTTTGACATTTCTGCTTCATGAAGGTGTGCAGATAGTGCCGAAACTTTCATAGAAACTTCGTTTAAAGCACAATCCACTTCATTTCCTACGTTTCTGAGATAGAAATTTACAGGGGTGGTCTTTCTCTCAAGAAATTGTTCAGAATTTGCAATTCTGGGTAGTTAGGTGTTATTTAAGCAACAAATGACCAAATGGCCTCAGAGATAGTTAATTTTAATGTGGAAAGGTACCAAAATTATTTAGCTATACCGAAACATGTCGCAGTTTGATGCCAAATTTCAAATGGAATAAATAATTGAAATTTGACTCAATTTGAACAGAAAATCATATGAAAACAGTTCAGAGTGCTCCAAATTCCCATAAAACTATTTCAATAGGAAAATATTGCTCCTTTGACATTTCTGCTTCATGAAGGTGTGCAGATAGTGCCGAAACTTTCATAGAAACTTCGTTTAAAGCACAAACCACTTCATTTCCTACGTTTCTGAGTCAGAAATTTACAGGGTGGTCTTTCTCTCAAAAAATTGTTCAAAATTTGGAATTCTGAGTAGTTAGGTGTTATTTAAGCAACAAATGACCAAATGGCCTCAGAGATAGTTAATTTTAATGTGGAAAGGTACCAAAATTATTTAGCTATACCGAGACATGTCGCAGTTTGATGCCAAATTTCAAATGGAATAAATAATTGAAATTTGACTCAATTTGAAAAGAAAATCATATGGAAACGGTTCAGAGTGCTCCAAATTCCCATAAAACTATTTCAATAGGAAAATATTGCTCCTTTGACATTTCTGCTTCATGAAGGTGTGCAGATAGTGTCGAAACTTTCATAGATATTTCTTTAAAGCACAATCCTCTTCATTTCCTACGTTTCTGAGTCAAAAATTTACAGGGGTGGTCTTTCTCTCAAAAAATTGTTCCAAATTTGGAATTCTGGGTAGTTAGGTGTTATTTAAGCAACAAATGGCTAAATGGCCTCAGATATAGTTAATTTTAATGTGGAAAGGTACCAAAATTATTTAGCTATACCGAGACATGTCGCAGTTTGATGCCAAATTTCAAATGGAATAAATAATTGAAATTTGACTCAATTTGAAAAGAAAATCATATGGAAACGGTTCAGAGTGCTCCAAATTCCCATAAAACTATTTCAATAGGAAAATATTGCTCCTTTGACATTTCTGCTTCATGAAGGTGTGCAGATAGTGTCGAAACTTTCATAGATATTTCTTTAAAGCACAATCCTCTTCATTTCCTACGTTTCTGAGTCAAAAATTTACAGGGGTGGTCTTTCTCTCAAAAAATTGTTCCAAATTTGGAATTCTGGGTAGTTAGGTGTTATTTAAGCAACAAATGGCTAAATGGCCTCAGATATAGTTAATTTTAATGTGGAAAGGTACCAAAATTATTTAGCTATACCGAGACATGTCGCAGTTTGATGCCAAATTTCAAATGGAATAAATAATTGAAATTTGACTCAGTTCGAACAGAAAATCATATCGAAACGTTTCAGAGTGCTCCAAATTCCCATAAAACTATTTCAATAGGAAAATATTGCTCCTTTGACATTTCTGCTTCATGAAGGTGTGCAGATAGTGCCGAAACTTTCATAGAAACTTCGTTTAAAGCACAAACCACTTCATTTCCTACGTTTCTGAGTCAGAAATTTACAGGGGTGGTCCTTCTCTCAAAAAATTGTTCAAAATTTGGAATTCTGGGTAGTTAGGTGTTATTTAAGCAACAAATGACCAAATGGCCTCAGAGATAGTTAATTTTAATGTGGAAAGGTACCAAAATTATTTAGCTATACCGAGACATGTCGCAGTTTGATGCCAAATTTCAAATGGAATAAATAATTGAAATTTGACTCAATTTGAAAAGAAAATCATATGGAAACGGTTCAGAGTGCTCCAAATTCCCATAAAACTATTTCAATAGGAAAATATTGCTCCTTTGACATTTCTGCTTCATGAAGGTGTGCAGATAGTGTCGAAACTTTCATAGAGATTTCTTTAAAGCACAATCCTCTTCATTTCCTACGTTTCTGAGTCAAAAATTTACAGGGGTGGTCTTTCTCTCAAAAAATTGTTCCAAATTTGGAATTCTGGGTAGTTAGGTGTTATTTAAGCAACAAATGGCTAAATGGCCTCAGATATAGTTAATTTTAATGTGGAAAGGTACCAAAATTATTTAGCTATACCGAGACATGTCGCAGTTTGATGCCAAATTTCAAATGGAATAAATAATTGAAATTTGACTCAATTGAAAAGAAAATCATATGGAAACGGTTCAGAGTGCTCCAAATTCCCATAAAACTATTTCAATAGGAAAATATTGCTCCTTTGACATTTCTGCTTCATGAAGGTGTGCAGATAGTGCCGAAACTTTCATAGAAACTTCGTTTAAAGCACAATCCTCTTCATTCCTACGTTTCTGAGTCAGAAATTTACAGGGGTGGTCTTTCTCTCAAGAAATTGTTCAGAATTTGGAATTCTGGGTAGTTAGGTGTTATTTAAGCAACAAATGGCTAAATGGCCTCAGATATAGTTAATTTTAATGTGGAAAGGTACCAAAATTATTTAGCTATACCGAGACATGTCGCAGTTTGATGCCAAATTTCAAACGGTCCAAATAATTGAAATTTGACTCAATTTGAGCGGAAAATCGTATCGAAACGGTTCAGAGTGCTCCAAATTCCATAAAACTATTTCAATAGGAAAATATTGCTCCTTTGACATTTCTGCTTCATGAAGGTGTGCAGATAGTGTCGAAACTTTCATAGAGATTTCTTTAAAGCACAATCCTCTTCATTTCCTACGTTTCTGAGTCAAAAATTTACAGGGGTGGTCTTTCTCTCAAAAAATTGTTCAAAATTTGGAATTCTGGGTAGTTAGGTGTTATTTAAGCAACAAATGACCAAATGGCCTCAGAGATAGTCAATTTTAATGTGGAAAGGTACCAAAATTATTTAGCTATACCGAGACATGTCGCAGTTTGATGCCAAATTTCAAATGGAATAAATAATTGAAATTTGACTCAATTTGAACAGAAAATCATATCGAAACGTTTCAGAGTGCTCCAAATTCCCATAAAACTATTTCAATAGGAAAAATATTGCTCCTTTGACATTTCTGCTTCATGAAGGTGTGCAGATAGTGCCGAAACTTTCATAGAAACTTCGTTTAAAGCACAAACCACTTCATTTCCTACGTTTCTGAGTCAGAAATTTACAGGGGTGGTCCTTCTCTCAAAAAATTGTTCAAAATTTGGAATTCTGGGTAGTTAGGTGTTATTTAAGCAACAAATGACCAAATGGCCTCAGAGATAGTTAATTTTAATGTGGAAAGGTACCAAAATTATTTAGCTATACCGAGACATGTCGCAGTTTGATGCCAAATTTCAAATGGAATAAATAATTGAAATTTGACTCAATTTGAAAAGAAAATCATATGGAAACGGTTCAGAGTGCTCCAAATTCCCATAAAACTATTTCAATAGGAAAATATTGCTCCTTTGACATTTCTGCTTCATGAAGGTGTGCAGATAGTGTCGAAACTTTCATAGAGATTTCTTTAAAGCACAATCCTCTTCATTTCCTACGTTTCTGAGTCAAAAATTTACAGGGGTGGTCTTTCTCTCAAAAAATTGTTCCAAATTTGGAATTCTGGGTAGTTAGGTGTTATTTAAGCAACAAATGGCTAAATGGCCTCAGATATAGTTAATTTTAATGTGGAAAGGTACCAAAATTATTTAGCTATACCGAGACATGTCGCAGTTTGATGCCAAATTTCAAATGGAATAAATAATTGAAATTTGACTCAATTTGAACAGAAAATCATATCGAAACGTTTCAGAGTGCTCCAAATTCCCATAAAACTATTTCAATAGGAAAATATTGCTCCTACGACATTTCTGCTTCATGAAGGTGTGCAGATAGTGCCGAAACTTTCATAGAAACTTCGTTTAAAGCACAAACCACTTCATTTCCTACGTTTCTGAGTCAGAAATTTACAGGGGTGGTCCTTCTCTCAAAAAATTGTTCAAAATTTGGAATTCTGGGTAGTTAGGTGTTATTTAAGCAACAAATGACCAAATGGCCTCAGAGATAGTTAATTTTAATGTGGAAAGGTACCAAAATTATTTAGCTATACCGAGACATGTCGCAGTTTGATGCCAAATTTCAAATGGAATAAATAATTGAAATTTGACTCAATTTGAAAAGAAAATCATATGGAAACGGTTCAGAGTGCTCCAAATTCCCATAAAACTATTTCAATAGGAAAATATTGCTCCTTTGACATTTCTGCTTCATGAAGGTGTGCAGATAGTGCCGAAACTTTCATAGAAACTTCGTTTAAAGCACAAACCACTTCATTTCCTACGTTTCTGAGTCAGAAATTTACAGGGGTGGTCTTTCTCTCAATAAATTGTTCAAAATTTGGAATTCTGGGTAGTTAGGTGTTATTTAAGCAACAAATGACCAAATGGCCTCAGAGATAGTTAATTTTAATGTGGAAAGGTACCAAAATTATTTAGCTATACCGAGACATGTCGCAGTTTGATGCCAAATTTCAAATGGAATAAATAATTGAAATTTGACTCAATTTGAAAAGAAAATCATATGGAAACGGTTCAGAGTGCTCCAAATTCCCATAAAACTATTTCAATAGGAAAATATTGCTCCTTTGACATTTCTGCTTCATGAAGGTGTGCAGATAGTGTCGAAACTTTCATAGAGATTTCTTTAAAGCACAATCCTCTTCATTTCCTACGTTTCTGAGTCAAAAATTTACAGGGGTGGTCTTTCTCTCAAAAAATTGTTCCAAATTTGGAATTCTGGGTAGTTAGGTGTTATTTAAGCAACAAATGGCTAAATGGCCTCAGATATAGTTAATTTTAATGTGGAAAGGTACCAAAATTATTTAGCTATACCGAGACATGTCGCAGTTTGATGCCAAATTTCAAATGGAATAAATAATTGAAATTTGACTCAATTTGAAAAGAAAATCATATGGAAACGGTTCAGAGTGCTCCAAATTCCCATAAAACTATTTCAATAGGAAAATATTGCTCCTTTGACATTTCTGCTTCATGAAGGTGTGCAGATAGTGTCGAAACTTTCATAGAGATTTCTTTAAAGCACAATCCTCTTCATTTCCTACGTTTCTGAGTCAAAAATTTACAGGGGTGGTCTTTCTCTCAAAAAATTGTTCCAAATTGGAATTCTGGGTAGTTAGGTGTTATTTAAGCAACAAATGGCTAAATGGCCTCAGATATAGTTAATTTTAATGTGGAAAGGTACCAAAATTATTTAGCTATACCGAGACATGTCGCAGTTTGATGCCAAATTTCAAATGGAATAAATAATTGAAATTTGACTCAGTTCGAACAGAAAATCATATCGAAACGTTTCAGAGTGCTCCAAATTCCCATAAAACTATTTCAATAGGAAAATATTGCTCCTTTGACATTTCTGCTTCATGAAGGTGTGCAGATAGTGCCGAAACTTTCATAGAAACTTCGTTTAAAGCACAATCCTCTTCATTTCCTACGTTTCTGAGTCAGAAATTTACAGGGGTGGTCTTTCTCTCAAGAAATTGTTCAGAATTTGCAATTCTGGGTAGTTAGGTGTTATTTAAGCAACAAATGACCAAATGGCCTCAGAGATAGTTAATTTTAATGTGGAAAGGTACTAAAATTATTTAGCTATACCGAAACATGTCGCAGTTTGATGCCAAATTTCAAATGGAATAAATAATTGAAATTTGACTCAATTTGAAAAGAAAATCATATGGAAACGGTTCAGAGTGCTCCAAATTCCCATAAAACTATTTCAATAGGAAAATATTGCTCCTTTGACATTTCTGCTTCATGAAGGTGTGCAGATAGTGCCGAAACTTTCCTAGAAACTTCGTTTAAAGCACAATCCTCTTCATTTCCTACGTTTCTGAGTCAGAAATTTACAGGGGTGGTCTTTCTCTCAAAAAATTGTTCAAAATTTGGAATTCTGGGTAGTTAGGTGTTATTTAAGCAACAAATGACCAAATGGCCTCAGAGATAGTTAATTTTAATGTGGAAAGGTACCAAAATTATTTAGCTATACCGAGACATGTCGCAGTTTGATGCCAAATTTCAAATGGAATAAGTAATTGAAATTTGACTCAATTTGAACAGAAAATCATATCGAAACGTTTCAGAGTGCTCCAAATTCCCATAAAACTATTTCAATAGGAAAATATTGCTCCTTTGACATTTCTGCTTCATGAAGGTGTGCAGATAGTGCCGAAACTTTCATAGAAACTTCGTTTAAAGCACAATCCACTTCATTTCCTACGTTTCTGAGATAGAAATTTACAGGGGTGGTCTTTCTCTCAAGAAATTGTTCAGAATTTGCATTCTGGGTAGTTAGGTGTTATTTAAGCAACAAATGACCAAATGGCCTCAGAGATAGTTAATTTTAATGTGGAAAGGTACCAAAATTATTTAGCTATACCGAAACATGTCGCAGTTTGATGCCAAATTTCAAATGGAATAAATAATTGAAATTTGACTCAATTTGAACAGAAAATCATATGAAAACAGTTCAGAGTGCTCCAAATTCCCATAAAACTATTTTCAATAGGAAAATATTGCTCCTTTGACATTTCTGCTTCATGAAGGTGTGCAGATAGTGCCGAAACTTTCATAGAAACTTCGTTTAAAGCACAAACCACTTCATTTCCTACGTTTCTGAGTCAGAAATTTACAGGGGTGGTCTTTCTCTCAAAAAATTGTTCAAAATTTGGAATTCTGAGTAGTTAGGTGTTATTTAAGCAACAAATGACCAAATGGCCTCAGAGATAGTTAATTTTAATGTGGAAAGGTACCAAAATTATTTAGCTATACCGAGACATGTCGCAGTTTGATGCCAAATTTCAAATGGAATAAATAATTGAAATTTGACTCAATTTGAAAGAAAATCATATGGAAACGGTTCAGAGTGCTCCAAATTCCCATAAAACTATTTCAATAGGAAAATATTGCTCCTTTGACATTTCTGCTTCATGAAGGTGTGCAGATAGTGTCGAAACTTTCATAGATATTTCTTTAAAGCACAATCCTCTTCATTTCCTACGTTTCTGAGTCAAAATTTACAGGGTGGTCTTTCTCTCAAAAATTGTTCCAAATTTGGAATTCTGGGTAGTTAGGTGTTATTTAAGCAACAAATGGCTAAATGGCCTCAGATATAGTTAATTTTAATGTGGAAAGGTACCAAAATTATTTAGCTATACCGAGACATGTCGCAGTTTGATGCCAAATTTCAAACGGTCCAAATAATTGAAATTTGACTCAATTTGAGCGGAAAATCGTATCGAAACGGTTCAGAGTGCTCCAAATTCCCATAAAACTATTTCAATAGGAAAATATTGCTCCTTTGACATTTCTGCTTCATGAAGGTGTGCAGATAGTGTCGAAACTTTCATAGAGATTTCTTTAAAGCACAATCCTCTTCATTTCCTACGTTTCTGA
Source organism: Pycnomerus fuliginosus (assembly GCA_963924575.1). Classification (NCBI taxonomy): domain Eukaryota; kingdom Metazoa; phylum Arthropoda; class Insecta; order Coleoptera; family Zopheridae; genus Pycnomerus; species Pycnomerus fuliginosus. The sequence goes on along the minus strand of CAWUQC010000017.1, from coordinate 2,174 downwards.
GTCAAAAATTTACAGGGTGGTCTTTCTCTCAAAAAATTGTTCAAAATTTGGAATTCTGGGTAGTTAGGTGTTATTTAAGCAACAAATGACCAAATGGCCTCAGAGATAGTCAATTTTAATGTGGAAAGGTACCAAAATTATTTAGCTATACCGAGACATGTCGCAGTTTGATGCCAAATTTCAAATGGAATAAATAATTGAAATTTGACTCAATTTGAACAGAAAATCATATCGAAACGTTTCAGAGTGCTCCAAATTCCCATAAAACTATTTCAATAGGAAAATATTGCTCCTACGACATTTCTGCTTCATGAAGGTGTGCAGATAGTGCCGAAACTTTCATAGAAACTTCGTTTAAAGCACAAACCACTTCATTTCCTACGTTTCTGAGTCAGAAATTTACAGGGGTGGTCCTTCTCTCAAAAAATTGTTCAAAATTTGGAATTCTGGGTAGTTAGGTGTTATTTAAGCAACAAATGACCAAATGGCCTCAGAGATAGTTAATTTTAATGTGGAAAGGTACCAAAATTATTTAGCTATACCGAGACATGTCGCAGTTTGATGCCAAATTTCAAATGGAATAAATAATTGAAATTTGACTCAATTTGAAAAGAAAATCATATGGAAACGGTTCAGAGTGCTCCAAATTCCCATAAAACTATTTCAATAGGAAAATATTGCTCCTTTGACATTTCTGCTTCATGAAGGTGTGCAGATAGTGTCGAAACTTTCATAGAGATTTCTTTAAAGCACAATCCTCTTCATTTCCTACGTTTCTGAGTCAAAATTTACAGGGGTGGTCTTTCTCTCAAAAAATTGTTCCAAATTTGGAATTCTGGGTAGTTAGGTGTTATTTAAGCAACAAATGGCTAAATGGCCTCAGATATAGTTAATTTTAATGTGGAAAGGTACCAAAATTATTTAGCTATACCGAGACATGTCGCAGTTTGATGCCAAATTTCAAATGGAATAAATAATTGAAATTTGACTCAATTTGAAAAGAAAATCATATGGAAACGGTTCAGAGTGCTCCAAATTCCCATAAAACTATTTCAATAGGAAAATATTGCTCCTTTGACATTTCTGCTTCATGAAGGTGTGCAGATAGTGCCGAAACTTTCATAGAAACTTCGTTTAAAGCACAATCCTCTTCATTTCCTACGTTTCTGAGTCAGAAATTTACAGGGGTGGTCTTTCTCTCAAGAAATTGTTCAGAATTTGCAATTCTGGGTAGTTAGGTGTTATTTAAGCAACAAATGACCAAATGGCCTCAGAGATAGTTAATTTTAATGTGGAAAGGTACCAAAATTATTTAGCTATACCGAGACATGTCGCAGTTTGATGCCAAATTTCAAATGGAATAAGTAATTGAAATTTGACTCAATTTGAACAGAAAATCATATCGAAACGTTTCAGAGTGCTCCAAATTCCCATAAAACTATTTCAATAGGAAAATATTGCTCCTTTGACATTTCTGCTTCATGAAGGTGTGCAGATAGTGCCGAAACTTTCATAGAAACTTCGTTTAAAGCACAAACCACTTCATTTCCTACGTTTCTGAGTCAGAAATTTACAGGGGTGGTCTTTCTCTCAAAAAATTGTTCAAAATTTGGAATTCTGGGTAGTTAGGTGTTATTTAAGCAACAAATGACCAAATGGCCTCAGAGATAGTTAATTTTAATGTGGAAAGGTACCAAAATTATTTAGCTATACCGAGACATGTCGCAGTTTGATGCCAATTTCAAATGGAATAAATAATTGAAATTTGACTCAATTTGAAAAGAAAATCATATGGAAACGGTTCAGAGTGCTCCAAATTCCCATAAAACTATTTCAATAGGAAAATATTGCTCCTTTGACATTTCTGCTTCATGAAGGTGTGCAGATAGTGTCGAAACTTTCATAGAGATTTCTTTAAAGCACAATCCTCTTCATTTCCTACGTTTCTGAGTCAAAAATTTACAGGGGTGGTCTTTCTCTCAAAAAATTGTTCCAAATTTGGAATTCTGGGTAGTTAGGTGTTATTTAAGCAACAAATGGCTAAATGGCCTCAGATATAGTTAATTTTAATGTGGAAAGGTACCAAAATTATTTAGCTATACCGAGACATGTCGCAGTTTGATGCCAAATTTCAAATGGAATAAATAATTGAAATTTGACTCAATTTGAAAAGA